>MU182381.1:122372-152007 GCA_016904865.1 Pissodes strobi | reverse complement strand
GTATACACATGTTAGGCCATCAAATATTAATTATCAATGAAAATAGAAGAAATATTTATGTAAATTATGTTAATAACAATATGAAAAGGTATACACATGTTAGGCCATCAAATATTAATTATCAATGAGTATAAAATATATAATGGTACAAATTATGATAATAACAATATTATAAGTTTCATTTTACCGACTTGTAATGACATAATATTGCAACACAGAAGCAAAACAATTCACCAAAATAAACTGTACACTCCGCTGGCTTCTGACTCTCTATTTTCCCATTCTCGAGCAATCCCTTTCGGACATCCTACAAAAAACCTCGCAAAAACTCGACTTCAATTTATGACTTGATTTATCTTTTACATGTATAAAGGGTGTCTCAAAATATATACATATATAGGGTGTCTCAAAAATGAATGTATCAGGTCTAATGAAATAGTATTTTAAAGATGTGGGTTATCTCAGTATCATTCCTATTCCTTACATTATTTAATTGATGGAAGCCTGTGAACTCCAGAAAATAAATGAAAATTTTCTTTCCCAGGTGGTATATAATATACATAGGTTGTAAACACTTCCCGATACACAACAATATCATAAAGCAGAATTTACAGTTCTGGAATATTATACTCTGTGGCTGAGTGGCTCTTTCCCTAAATTCAATGTGTGAGCAGTCTTTAATAAATAGCATTAATCCACCTCCACGACATTTTCCTGTTTTCTGTTTATATCTGTCGATACGGACTACATTGAATGATTCACCCGCTATCTCTGGTGTAAAAATTTCTCTTCTAACCATGTTTTAGTCAACGTTATAGCATCATACTCAGCAACAGCAACATTAGTGTTCAATTCTTTCGGCTTGTTGTTTGCACTTATATTCTGATAGTAAACCTCTAGTGTGCCATTATAAAAAATCCCCACCGGCATATAAGCCGACTGTATAGAAATCCAGAAATGATTACCACTAAGAATAATAACGTTCTAAAGAAAATCTATAAATGGTGTGTATGATAAATTACGAAACAAGAGTATGTATCGAAACTTATTTTATAATGGAAAAAATTTAACTTGAAACTCAAAAGAAAATTTCTGGAAGTTAATATATTTTTGTCCATATTGACACTCAGAAACTTAGCACTCTTTTTGATTTCAAGCTTAGTATTTCATATTGAATATATGCGCGGTAAGATTAACGAAATCTATTGACTACCTTTTATGCTATATGCATGTGCTATTATGGTATATTCACACCTTTATACTAATATAGTCATTTTAAGGCAATCCTGAAAAATAAGTTCCTTGTTCTACGGAAAAGAACGATACGTCTAAGATTTGACTTACTGTATAACTCTAACTGAGCTGGCTAAAATATTAACAGAAACCTCAATATATTTATTAAAAATACTGTTAAATATTTTTAAGGATGAAAACTTGCATTTGAATTAAAAATCTATATCACCAATTTATCCAAAAGTTACCTATTTTTGCTGGTTGTAACTTTTTAATAAGCTTTTAAATAATATTAAACTTTCGACGTCTCGTGATATAATAAGTACAAACAATAAGGATTTTAGGATGGATCAGAGTTTCTGCAATATAGGTCAATATACTTTGATCTGTAGTTGGGAGCGCATATGGGTTACTTCATGTAATTGTTCTAAAACGGAGTTTTATCCAAAATACCGAAACAGAATTATAGCACTCGACGCGCGTTTCGCTAGCCATGTTGGCATCATCAGAAGATGTTTAAACTAATTTTAATCATATCCTGATCACACGTGGTTAGCGAATCGCGCTTCGAGTGCAATACTTATGTTCCGGTATTGTGGATAAAACTCCGTTTTAGTGCATTTTGCCAAAGGCTCTAAACCCCAACATAGTCATGTAACTGTGTGATTTTCATCGTTTTTCCATTTTGTTCTCGTATTAGATATTTATAAACGACATTTTTACTGTAATATTTGTAATTTTAATAACTAATGAAGTATCTTAGTTTGACAAGTCTTAAAAGGAAATTAGTCACATGTTTGTTCTATCAAATATACAAAGCTAAACCAATATTACAGGTACAAAAAAATAACTCAACCAGGTTCGCCTCTATTTTTAAATATATAAAGATAACATATGTAAGTATAAGCTATCACGAAAGTTATTGAATTTATAGATGTAATATATTGGGTGCTATATGATAGATAGTGCGATAATATGCTCTCTACTGTCCTATTTTCAGGTAAGCAAGTAGCATATTACTACACTAGTGCTATGAAATAAACAACACTATACTTACGTGTTATTACATCCATTCCCTTTAGTCCCTGAATTTTGTTAAATACCAAATTTTTTTCACAAAAATATGACTTCTCGTATTACTTAATTAGTGCTATAATAATTGACTTTACGGTTTGAAAACTGTAGTATAAATAGTACTTTATAATGCAATTGTACATAATGCAGAAAATCAACGTGTGAATATTAGTACCGTACATATCGCAAATAAGTCGCACTGTACGCACATTTGATAATGCGCCATCAATATACCTGTAATATCACGACTTAAGTTTGAAATAAATTACGAATATCTTCCCATACTTCATGAAAAATTAAATTACCCAACTGTATTGTAATCTTTCGAAGTCACCTACTTCAACATCGGTTTAAGCATCATTTTAACGCCGTCAAAATCCCGGATATTGCATAATCAGATTCTCATTTTTCAGTTCCTCCTTCTGGCCCATGTCAAGTGAAAAATTCAATTCGGTGGAAATTCTGATACGATTATAATCGAGCTAAGCTAAATATTTACCTTTAAAAAAATATCAAGCAAACATTTACGTTCATTTATAGGGTGTTTTCTATGTTGTTCCTAAAACATCAGTGTAAGTTTGTACTCTCTTAGTTTCTGAGACTATTGACGTTGATAAATACTCTCAAACATTTCTATAAAGAATATTATCATTCTTTAGACAATTAATGTCAAGAAATGACCAATATTTATTGGTCATATAGGCGTTCGGTAACTTAGTAATTGATTACGAATTAATGAGCTAATGCTAAGCTCAGACAAAATATAGAAACAAACACAAAATTAAAATTCTCATAGACTAACAAAACTATATAAAATAATGCTAACCAAAACCAATAATTGTATCTATATGAAAACAAAAACAATAAACTGACAAAAATAAATAATAAAATAAGTGAATGATATAATATGAGACGAACAAAGTAATATCAACACAAAACAATTATCAAATATTATTGTAGTACTTTTTTATAGCTTCGCGAATCGCACGCCCTATGTTTATAAGATCGTTTGTTTCAAAAGTACGTGCTTGTAGTATTGGGTCATTAACACCTCTACAAAAGGACAAAGGGCTCACAAAATTTTAGCTCGTTAAGTCATGCATGTGGGTCTTTGCAATTTGGAGCGAAGATGTAGGAGGGGGGTTGCTGGTGGAAGGGTAATAACGATCGAGGCGCAATTGGTTGCAACTCTGCCAGACAACTACTATGGTATCGAATGTTATGATGCGCATATATAAAGAATGTATCCCTTACATCACAATTTCTCCAATATTGTAAAAAACATATTTCTATAAAATGATATTTCTTCTTTTTATAATGTGGTATTTCATAATGTATTTGAAATAGATTAGTTTCGGAATTTGCCGATAATAGTTGCGGTAATTTGTATTATTTTCTTGCATTTTTCTGAAATCGGACCTATTTATGTGCTTTCACGTGCGTGAAACTTGTACATAATATTTCGTTGTATGTTCAAGTATTAAATTTACATTTTTAGGCGTATTTTTAAATACGTAAAACCATATATTTCGGACTTAAAGACCTGTTTCTTTTGTGCCGGTCGGCCGATTTGTTTACAACACAGTTTATAAGTGTTTGTTGGTGCATAATTGTATGTATTTCTCTCGGTTTCGGCTAGTTTTGTGACAACTGATACTCAGTGTAATTATGCCTCAAAAGTGTTGTCTTTCTGCCTGTAATAGAAACTATAAAAACGGCCCTAAAGTTCATGTTTTCGGATTTCCAAACGACGTAATCTTACGACAAAAATGGCTAAAAGCTATACCCCGAGATAACTTGAACTCACAATCAACACGAGTATGTGAATACCATCTATATCTTATTATTAAGTATGTATTGATTAGGTACATCATTATTAAAATCTATTCCGTCCAAAATACCACATTTCCCGACAATCAGTTAATATAACACCAAAACTATATATGTTCATTTTGCTTATATTTCATTGAGGAGTAAACACTCGTTATTTCACATTTTTAAAAGAAGGTGTCAGATTTTATTCAATATTGCGGGCAAGTCGCTATGAGTGGTAGAGACAAGTTTATTGACGTGGCATATACGGAGTGTCAGAAAAATCTGGAATATTGTAAATTTATCATTAAAGACCGAAGGAATTTCTAAAAAATTTTATGTGAAGCAATATTTTTTATATAATTTGAATACCAAAACTGCATAGGTTATTGGTATTTTAAACTGAACTCCCTGTATATTCTTATTGACATATATATGTGGCCATATGCACAGCGGGGATCATCTTTTTTAAAACCCGAATGGCAAATGCTTCAGTCGTAATACATTATTTCCCAAAACGGTGACTTAAAAGTTTAACTGATCCCAAATCCTCAACAGATATAATGCTAATATAAGCGGCCAGAACTAAAATTATTTAGATTACTTGTATTTTAATGCTCTCAATAGGGATAGGGTCGCAATGTTCGGTCCAAAATAATAAAATATTTATTTCTTTCTATAACTAATGAGAAACTATTGAAATTTTTGAGGTACCAAAAAGTATTAGCCATGATCCAAGGATGACCCTGAAATTTAAAACTTGATTATCTCATAGAGTAAACGAAATACTTAAAAATATTTTCAAGGAGCAAATTGCTCAAGCCAGGCTCTAAAAGAAGAGCCTGAATTTTGACACGATTCTTAATGTTTTGGACGATGACCTTGGAAAGCTTGAATATCTCAAAAATGAAAGGAGCACTGAAATATTGGGAAGCATAGAAAGGCATTAACCATGTAATAAACGGTTTGGAGACTACCTTGAAATAAAGGACTTCCATATCCGATAAAGAAAAGGATCACCAACGAGTTTTTTTTTAATATCGAAAGACACTAGTTCAGTAGTAGAATATTGGGGCTAAACTTTACGCCATTCTAAAGAATTTCGGGGGAAAACTTTGAAACCAAAAACATGGATATCTCAAAACGAACCAGCAATATCAATATTTTTGAAGCACCGGAGGCGCGAAGTAAAACTTAAATAACTCATGAGCGAAAGCACTACGAAACTTTTTGAAGCATTGAAAGGGATACGGCCAGTATTACGAAGCATCCTAATACAAGCACTAACCAAACTATCTGAACAACTAAAAAATACCAGCCAAATAAATTGTTTCGGAAATAACCTTGAGATTATAAACTTGAGTATTTCAAAAATTAAAGAATTACCAATTAAATTTTTTGAATCATCGGAAGGTCTTAGTCAAGTATGTCAAGATGTTTGATTCAATTCTAAACTCTTTCGCGGCTGACCTTGTAAGTAAACGTGTGAATAAATTAAAAACGAAAAATGCGCAAATGAAATTTCTTAATGCACTGAAAGAAGGGTATTGGTCAAGTACTAAGAAATGCTACTTCCCATTCTTAAACAGTTTGATTGCTAGTCATGAAAAGTTGATTATCTCAAAAACAAAGAAGCACCAGCGGAATATTTTGAAGCTCTAAAGTATGGCATTACACTCGATACTGAGCAATTTGGGTTGACCTTAAAATAAAAAATTTGAATATATTAAAAACGAAATTAGAACAGACATTTTTGGAAATATTGAAAGACTAACTTCAATATCTCAAAAACGAATGAGAAACTATTGAACATTTTGAAAAGCCCCAAAAAGTATTAGCCAAGCTCCAAGGATGACCCTAAAATTAAAAATTGTATTACCTCATAACACAAAGAGGTACTTATAAAAGATTTCAAGTACCGAATTGCACTAGCCAGGTTCTAAAATAAGAGCCTTCGATTTGACATGATTCTAAATGTTTGGGACGATGACCTTGAGGAGCTTGAATTTCTCAAAAACGAAAGAAGCACTGATGAAATATTTGAAGGCGTCGAAAGGCATTAACCATGTATTAAACGATTTGGAGATTACCTTAAAATAAAGGACTTCAATATCCTACAGAGATCATCGACGAGTTTATTTTTGAAATATCGAAAGGCAATCCTTCAGTAGTAGAAGATTGGTGTTAAATTTAACGCCATACTAAGCAATTTGGGGAGCAAGGAGGGTGCCTCCACGCAGCAATGTGTCAAATTTAAACTACCAAACAAATATGTAGACACATTGTGCCGCTCCCTGAAAAGGTCTCCATAAGAGACGGCTAATCCTTCCACCAAAGAAATCAAACCACTATCACGGCAACAACAATGCAAACCCACAAAGGGCGCTTCTTAGAGCCAACTTTGACAATAATCAGCGTTAACATCGAGAAAATCACGAAAAACAAGCAGGACATACTCTCTCAGCTATACCAAACTACAAATTGCGATATACTGTGTATCCAAGAAATACACAGAGACGAAAATTCAAGCAGACCGGCCGTTACTGGAATGAACTAAAGCATTGAAATCCCCCATAATAAATATGAAAGTGCAATTTTCACTAAGCTCTCCCTCGCTATTTCATCTGTAGCAAAAAATAGCCAAGACGACATTGAAACTCTCACGGTAGAAATTGGAAAACTTACAGTAACTTCTGTATACAAACCACCAGGAAAAAATTACAGATTTTCCCATACAAACAACTTCCAGACACAAAACATAAAATTCGTTATTGGCGATTTTAACAGCCATCATACTATGTGGGGATGTAGCCACAATGATCCAAATGGAGATCTTGTGGAACAATGGGCTGAGTCAAACGGTCTCTCACTGATTCATGACACAATCCAGACCTTTGCTTCGTTTCTAGCAACATTGAGCAGCGTTGTATAAAGGTTGTCTACAGCCTTATACCAAAAACTCAACACCCCATTGGTACAAACATTGACAATGCTATTAAAACACCAAGAATCTCATTTAGAAGACCTTTTAACTTCAAAAAGGCAAAAATACTCGGCAACGAAAAGCACCTAAAAGAACTAGCCGAATACTCAAAAATAGCGGTACATTTGACTCAATTGTAAACATTTTGGGAAAATACTTTGAGATCTCAAAAATTAAAAAAGCGCTAACACATTTTTTAAATGCAATGAAGGACTCTATCTAATACACGGAATCCGCAGAAACGAAAGGAGCATTAACAAAATGTGTTGTATATATCAATGTTCAATTACCTTTTAATAAATGATGATGATGATGATGATGAACAAAATGTGTTAAAGTATCGATAGGCCCTAGTTATGTTCTGAAGCAATGGAACTAAATTTGATGCGATTCTGTGCAGCTCGGTTAAATATCTTGAAATTGAACATTTGAATATATCAAATACTAACGAAACACTAACCAAAATGTTTGAAGGCCCACTCAAAAATAGCGGTAAATTTGACTCAACCCTATACAGTTTGAGAAAACACTGTGGCATCTCAAAAATGAAAGAGGCACTAACGAAGTTCTTTGAACAATCATAAAGCACTAGTCATGTATTAAAAATGACAGTAAAAATGGCGTAATCCTAAACATTTTCGGAGCTCACCATGGCCTTATAAATTTTACTACTACAACTTTAAAGATGAAAGAAGAACAAACAAAAACAAGGACATTTGCCAGGTACCAAAAATTACACTAAATCTAAGGCAATACTAAATAATACTAATACCACAGCTTATTCAATAACCAGCTACTCATCTTGCGGCGGCATCCTTTGATTTGGGAAAGTCAAGTGAAAATTTTAGAAGAGGGCCATGAGTTAATATTTTTCTAAACGTCTGGGCATCTGAATAATACTTTTGACAATTTGTTTAATTTAAAATACGATGTTTTATCGTCAAAAATCCGTTTGAAAACGATTTTAAATGGCAAAATTGTATAAAAATCCGAAATTTCCGGTCTTTTTAGGGCAATAGCCGCAGCTTCGGGCGAATTTGTCGTAGCTTTTGAAGGGAATATTCATTTTAAATTCAGTTCGCTTCGTATCATTACATGGCCTGAAAAATCACGAGACCGTGAAACTGAACCGCTAAGGGCACTGTCAGGATGCGCAGTGCCCGACACTCCAACTTTCCGATTTCGATAGAGATGAATAGCTGGTTATTGAATAAGCTGTGCTAATACTAATAGGAAAGACCTTGACATGAAAAAAAATCTAATAGTCGAAAGAATCAGCAAAGATAGTAGAGCGGTAAGCTCTAATACATTTCAAATTTCGGGAGAACAAAATACGTTTGACGTAAACTTCACGATCTCTTCGATACTAATTACCGGTGGAATAAAGTATATTATTTTCATAAGATCCGTTTTAACCCCTTCTGGCGTACAAATCTAGCCACGAAATGGCGAGTTTTTTTAAGGACCAAGTGTGCTTAAACGTTTTATAAAACGAGCGCTTTATGTATTTTTTCCTAATTTGCATTTTTACGATAAAAAAATATTTCGTTTATGAACATTTCAAGGTTTGTAAAAAATTAAACCCAAACTGACACACCTGAAATTCACTCTTTTATTCTATATGCCATTTTATACGAACGCAGAATAGATGAAAATAAATCAAAATCATGATTATACATCAAATATTCTGATTTATTGAAATAACTGATTGGTTTATTCATTAAATTATTATTATATCGTGGTTCTTAGGATTTGAGGATTTCGTATTATTGTCCTAAGCAGATTATTTTTTATATTCATTGAATAAAGTTATCTGATGTCAAAGTATATTGAAATATAAATTTTATTTAACCAATTTTAGACAGTTATAGTTTTAAATTCCTTGAAACGTTGCTTTCGATTTAATTGGAATCATTGTTAACTTCGCTTTCTTTCACCCTGTAAGTTATTTTTGATAAATATCAGATTTCATACATTGGGCTTGAATAATAGCTGACAAAAATCGAGAAAAATCTGCCATAAGATTAATGTGTTCGAGAGAGAACATTCTTTTACTCATGCATTTCCTTGTTCTCGATATTATTCTGATCTTTTATTAATTCTATTACGTTGATCTTCAATTTAAAATATTGCAATTCATAGCAAACAACCTTACACATTGGATGAACTACAGCTGACTGCAAATTGAAGTAGGACAACAACCATAATCTTAAATTAAATAGTGTATATTAGCTAACAAACCTCAAGCAGTAGATTCATGTAATGAACATAAATTTTAGCTTAAAACACATTGACGTGAAATTTCATGGCGCAACTTAAACCCACATTTATATGAGTTCCACGTGCAGAATAAGGTAGTTAAGTGGGAAGCTAATATCAACAAAGTTTCCACGAAACGCGAGTTCTTCCGAATTTCTTACGTTAAACACGCAGTTTATTTCCAGGATTTTTATATATTGTACAAGTATTATACATTAGGTATCTAAGTTATGGGTAAATCCTAATTAGTCTTTTTATATTTATCATCAATAGTTATAATAATGCTATACGTTATCTGGATCTGAATTTATGATGTATCTAATTCTACATTGCTTTTTTGAAAATGTCAGTTGATCTTATCAAACTTCATGATTTGGTCACTTTGAACGAATTATCTAAGCATTCTCAGCTTGGATTGGATGGTATTTTTACAATTTGTAAATTTATTTCTCGGAAAATATCCTCCCTGTTTCCTTAATTTAATATAATAATATAATATTCTAAAGCTTATTTTAGTTTTACTTCGACACTCGATTTCACCCTGTGTCAGAGTGCTGATTTTAGAAATACTAGTTCAATCAAACATTGACAGTATCATTTAGCATTCCTGTTTATTGGAACACTTTTTATAAACGTTATAATGCGACAAGTAAGAAATCAGGTTGACTATTATTAACATTTTTTCATCAACCAATTTGAAATTACGTTGCAAAATCGCTGAATTTTGATGAAAACAAATTAACCGTAATTCATCGCAATTCTAATTAAACTTTCCTTTTCAACCAGCTATATCAGAATTTAAAACAGGATTTTTTTAAAGATGAATAATTCTTATTCTTTCAATGAATAAAATACGTTTTAGTAACGTTAATTTTGTATAAAAATTTAAAATCAATCGAATATCAATAACTTATTTAACCCGAAGACTACTTTCTCTAAATGCTTATTTTTTTTCTTAAATTCTCCTTAATTAAGAAAACTAAGTAAAATTATAAGTAAGTAATATAAGACGGTAGGGCTATATACTACGTTGAGAATTAAACATGGTTGAAAGAATACCTACTTTATTTTAAAAGAGACGTACAATTAGCACACTGATTTTCTAAACAATTAAACTGTGTGATATTTAATAAAGTCTTTTGGGTGACCAAGAACAACCTGGTCATGATGAGAAAAATCGTGTAAACTTTTAGAAGGTTTTGAGGGATTTTTTTTAGTTGTTCTTTTGTATGTTTCCAGCAACTTTGTCAGAACTGGCCTTTGACATTCCATCAGGTACAATTTACTCTCATTGCTTTTATAGAGACGCCAAGCTTTTCGTATTGCCATATCTATACATTGAGCACATAAGGTTAAGTTCAATTTCTGTTCTTTCATTGCCACCCTATACTTGCTAAAATTTTGATCGACCCTACCTGCACTTTCCATAATTTCCTTATAGAATTGTATTGTAGTGTCGGCTGATCTACGTAAACATATATTCTTTTCTGATTGGGAGAATCTCTTTACCTGATTTAGCAGAAATACTGATAAACATAGCATTGTTATCGTTCTATTTACAAATGATTATTTAATTATCGGCAGAAGAATGTTCAAAGAATCCCCCTTCCTTATTTTTCCCTGTTGCTACATTTGATAAAGTTGACCGTGGGATTCGATTTTTCCCCATTGTTCCAGTGGCTTTGATAGCTTTTAGTTTGAGCTCTTTGAGTGGAGGAAGAGACGTAAAACAATTGAAAAAATATAAATGGAAGTCCATGTATGAATTTGCTGTAGTACATCTGCATAATATAGCACAACGTAAGGCCCAATCCCCAAATGTTTGTAATTTTCAGGTAATATGCACAGAAATGAGCCTTGGGATAGATCAAAATTAATTTTATTTAACACATCAGAAATGATCCAGTGCAAAATTTATAGCTCCACCAAATAGGTTTTCCTCTTATGATGGACCGCAAGGACTCGTCAATGCTAAAGATTCCTCGACGGAGGCAAAAAAAATTCTTATTCCGGACAACAAACGAGGGTCTCAATTTTGCATATTTATCCAACTCGTTGTTATCATGACAATGAATATTTATAACAAGAAATTGGAATCTATCTCGTGGTCGTGCATCATACACCATTTTATAATTTGTATCACCCCTATCTTGCCGATACAATTATTTCTTTCGCGACAATGGCACGTAACCGCTTAGCAGTAGAAAACCAATAAAGCAAAACAGTTCACATTTAGTTACGTCTTCTGTGCGACTATGCTGTCTAATATTGGTAAAATCTAGAATTTGCATCGTAACACCGGTGTCAAAAAATAGTGGGAACGTAGCTGCAGGCGAAAGACTATTACGAACGATCGCCACTGGCTGCCATTTTGAAAAGATCGATTCTTTTAAATCACCATCATTGTAATTAATAATGTTCACTAATTTTGGCTTCCATTTCACAAATGTTGAAAAAGATTTTTTGTCCTAACTATCTCAGCCATCCACTGAGGCGTTTTATACTTCTGCTGCTGCTCTTAGCTGAGATTCAGGCAAATTATTCATTCGGAGTACATTTTCGTTCCTGGAATCTTCGTCAGCGTCGCGTCGTCATCTTCATTCGTCTTTTCCGGTGGAAAAATTGATATAATGTCTGAGATATCAGGGTCGTCATCTTGCTCAACTTGTTCAAGTAATTCAGTCAAAATAAGGGGTCTTTCCGTAACTGCAAAGAAGCAAGGCACTCAAAATGAGTACATAAAAAACCTTCCATCCTTTTAATAGGACGGTGTTACTTTTAACCACCTGTTTAATCCACAATCGTCTAAACTGCTTATGTGAAGTAATAAATATATAAAAACTAATAAAATATATCTGCAACAATGATAAAACTATGCCTCAATTATTCATTCAAGCTGGAACGTAATACCGCCAAAGCAGTCGTTAAACCATTTAAAAACGTAGTAAATTGCAAATGCCAGTTTACGGATTGTTTGTCAATATTATTGATGTTACAACTTGGAATTTTTGTTATTGTTATTAGTGAGAAAGTTACAAGTGGAGAAATATTCTAAAAGGTCGAAACGTACTTGCAATATGAGATGCAACTTTAGAATCGATAATTTTTATGATTTTTTTCCAAAATAATTTCAATATCATTAAAGTTCCAATAATGAAATAAATACAAAAATAGTGCGCCTTAAGGTGCTTTTTTTTCTTTTTTGAATAGACAGTTAAATATAGGAGCATTTTTTGAACTTGTTTTAAGTTAAACGTAAGTACTTGAATATTAGAACTTAAATAATATTGAAATAATTTTGGAAAAAAAATCATAAGGATAAACGGTTCATCACCTTTATGATTTTGTTTCCAAAATAATTTCAATTATATTAAGGTTCTAATTCAAGTATCTTCGTTTAACTTAAAACGAGTTCAAAGAATACTTCTGTAATTAACTGTCAATTCAAAAAAGGCGTTGTGGTTTTTTTGGTAGTGTAACTAGTATATGATTAATTATTAAGTATTATATCTTAAAGGACTCGCATATGTGTATAGAATATTATCATGAACTGTTTTTTTTTGCAACTGTTTTTTTTTGCATAAGTGATAGGAGATTATTAGACGCATATGAAAGTATGGAAATTATTAAATGCAAGAATAGTTTAAATAGAGATAGAGGGCCTATTCCGTATAGTCCATTGTATTGGTTGATCGAGCGTGACTAGTGGGATTCCAGGATTGGTCCCTTTGGTTCCGCTTGATTAAGCAAACATTTAGTATAAAAGCGAGTTAGGTAGAGTTTTAAATTTAGTTTTAATCATCTCCTGATTTTTGGTATTCTATTTTTTACGACTGAAAATATATATGAATAAACTATTTGCACACATACCTTACAATAATGACGTACACATACCTTACAATAAATTTTATTTCATACTGTATTGTACACACACACCTTTACATATTTGAATTTAGTCCAGGAAATAAGGTTTTACAGTAATAAGTCCCTTAAATTTCTTTTACCGGAATAGGCCTGTAAAATTTCTTTACAGGACTGAAATTTGTAAGTTTTAGTTTAAAATACCAATTTTTTTTCGTACAAAATCCCCTCACCATCAAACATACCTAACATATTCTTTGCATTCACACAGAATAAAATTAAACTCATTTATTTTTCAAAACAATTTCTTATATTCATAATAAATTAACAACTAAATAGAATAGATATTTACAACTTAGATACATTAAAGCTATGCAATGTTAATGGTACAATTTGCATTATCGTTAATATTAATTTCTGGAGGTTTATGGGAATTATCATCACTGCTACTTATAATAGTTGATAAATGTTGATTATTTTGGTTCAAAACTTCTACAAAATTTTCCCCATTTTGAATAATTCTAGATATTCTGTTCTTTCCCCCAATAGAGCCTTCAATGTACTTCTCTGCCACCGAGGAACTCTTCCCCCCCCTTTGCCGTTTAAGTACAGTAAGGTCTGCCCCAGCATCAGCAAGAAGCGTTGCTGATGTTCTTCTAAAGCAATGTCCCGTATACTTTTCTACATTAGCAAGTCCCAAGAATTTAGCAATTTTCTTGGGAACATCGCCGATGGTATGAATACCCACCCTTTGACATATACTCTTCCCATTTCGATAGTCCAAGAAAAGAAAAGGTAATTATTAAGAAAACGGATTTTCGCTATTATAAGAAATTTTTGAAAAATTCCTTTTTAACGTGTTTATATAGGTGAAATATAACAATAATCCGCCACCGCAGCTTAGTAATAGTATATTATTTTATATGGAGGAAAAGTGATACTTTTCATGGCGCGCTCGTGTTTAACAGCCGAACGGAGTGAGGCTGGTAATAGAGAGCAAGCCATGAAAAGTAACTTTTCCTCCAAATAAAATATGCTGTTTTTTCTTCAAATGTCGACAAATTAATGCAAAAACATCATTTTTTAATAGTTATAATATCTAATTATTATTAAAGATAAATGGGTTCGCAAGGCGGCTTAGACCACGGTCGTAGCTGGCCTTGCTTAGACCGGTGTCGGTGAATATAATGTAACATAAAGCTGTCAGTGGACACTGTCAACAATAATTATTTTTTTAAGTTTGCGTCTCCGATTGCGTTTTAATTCCGTATTGATAAGCAGTTATTGAGTAAGTTCGATTAAATAATAACCAATTTGTTCCTAAATTAGTGATTTTTAGAAATGTAGTCACAAATTGAGTGATAAATACAAATTGTAGTTCAATAAATCTTGAGTTGTTGACGCTTATTTTGTTGTCTGTTTGTATTGTATCTATGTTGCTATGACAACATTTTTACCTCCGCCGGCGGAAAAGTGAAAAGTAAAGCTCCGGCGGAGGAAAAACGAAACTTCACGGCCGCCTACACAGTCCAGTAATGACGGATTTACTGACGTTTGAAGAAAAAATTGTTTCTATAATTTGTAATTAACAAATAGATACTTACGGGACAGGGCGGCGAATAGGGGAGCTGGGCGAGGACACTACAGTACGCACCCAAGGAAAAATAGACACTGACACTGTTTCTGAGAAAGTTTCTCACATCACGCACGGTATTGTGTATATCAGTATCAGTATATACATAAAAATATTAAATGCGGTACACAAATAGGAATAATTATTGTTTCCGTCATAGTAATGTCACGTTACAAATAAAAAACTGTCAGTAAATGACACAACGCTGGCAACGGCTCACTTCAGCCCAATGTTAATAGTGTTGCCAAATTGCTTTGTCAATATTGAAATCCTTTGCATTGGTAATTGGACAATGGTAAAAAGTAAATGATAAATGTAATAAAAACAGCAATGCAGTGTTACCGTTCTAATATTTCACTTCACGGATGGGACCTCCGCTCGCTCCAAGGCTCAAGCAAACAAAACTAACCCAAAGTAAAGAGAGTCTCTTCACTATCCCAAGCTAAGCAAAACAAACCAAAACTAAGCCAAACTAACCAAAACTAACGCAAACAAACCCAAACTAACCAAAATGAACCCAAACTAACCAAAATAAAGAGGCTTGTCTCATCACTATCCCGAACTAAGTAAAGCCAACCAAAACTAACCCAAACCAACCAAAGTAAAGAGGCAAGCGCGCTACGCGCGCTTATCGCATCATTATCCCAAGCTAAGCACAACCAACCAAAACTAACCCATACTAACCAAAACTAACCCAAACTAACCAAAACTAACTCAAACTAACCAAAATAAAGAGGCAAGCGCGCTACGCGCGCTTTTCTCTTCATTATCCCGAACTAAGTAAAACCAACCAAAACTAACCAAAACTAACCAAAACTAACCAAAACTAACCAAAACTAACCAAAACGAACCCAAACTAACCAAAGTAAAAAGGCAAGCGCGCTTGTCACTTCAGTCTCCGAGCTAAGCAAAACCAACCAAAACTAACCCATACTAACCAAAACTAACTAAAAAAATCCAAAACTAACCCAAACTAATCAAAACTAACCCAAACTAACCAAAGCAAAGAGGCAAGCGCGCTACGCGCGCTTCTTATTTTACTGTCTCAAAATAAGCAAAACCAACCAAAACTAACCCATACTAACCAAAACTAAACCAAATTAACCGAAACCAATCCAAACCCTAGTTAACTAAAGTAGAGAGACGAGACAAGCGCGCTACGCGATCTTGTCTGTATTACCCAGATTAAGCGAAAAAAATCGAAACAACTATAATTAATTTTGGTCAGTTTTGGTTAATTTTGGTTAGTTTTGGTTAATTTGGGTTAGTTTTGGTTGGCATAGGTTAGATTTGGTTAGTTTGGGTTAGTTTAGGTTGGTTTTGTTTAGTTTGGGATAGTGCAGAGAGAAGCGCGAGTAGGGTGCTTGTCTCTTTGCTTTGGTTAGTTTCGGTTAGTTTTGGTTAGTATGGGTTAGTTTTGGTTAGATTTGCTTAGTTTGGGATAGTGTAGTGGTTTTACTTAGTTCGGGATAGTAAAGAGACAGCGCGCTTGCCTCTTTATTTTGGTAAGTTTGGGTTAGTTTTGGTTAGTTTTGGTTAGTTTGGGTTAGGTTTGGTTAGTTTTACCTAGTTCGGGATAGCGAAGAGACAAGCGCGCGTAGCGCGCTTGCCTCGTTACTTTGCTTATTTTGGGTTAGTTTTGGTTAGTTTGGGTTAGTTTTGGTTAGTATGGGTTAGTTTTGGTTGGTTTTCCTTAGTTGGGGATAGTGAAGAGACAAGCGCGCTTAGCGCCCTTGTATCTTTAGTTTGGGTTAACTTGGGTTAGTTTTGGTTGGTTTTACTTAGGTCGGGATAATGAAGAGATAAGCGCGCGTTGTGCGCTTGCTTCTTTGCTTTGGTTAGTTTTGGTTAGTTTTGTTTAATTTGGGTTTGTATGGGTTAGTTTTGGTTAGTATGGGTTAGTTTTGAATGGTTTTGCTTAGCTTGGGATAGTGAAGAGACAAACCCGTTTTTATTACATTTATCATTTATTTTTTACCATTGTCCAATCACCAACGCAAACGATTTCAAAATTGACAAAGCAATTTGGCAACACTATTAACATTTGGGCTGAAGTTAGCCGTTGCCAGCGTTGTGTCATTTACTGACAGTTTTTTATTTGTAACGTGACATTACTATGACGGAAACAATAATTATTCCTATTTGTGTACCGCATTTAATATTTTTATGTATATACTGATACTGATATACACAATACCGTGCGTGATGTGAGAAACTTTCTCAGAAACAGTGTCAGTGTCTATTTTTCCTTGGATGCGTACTGTAGTGTCCCCGCCCAGCTCCCCTATTCGCCGCCCGGTCCCGTAAGTATCTATTTGTTAATAACAAATTATAGAAACAATTTTACTAAGCTGCGGTGGCGGATTATTGTTATATTTCACCTATATAAACACGTTAAAAAGGAATTTTTCAAAAATCTCTTATAATAGCGAAAACCCGTTTTCTAAATAATTACCAAAGAAAACTATTATTTACATTTTTCGGTCGCAGTGCCAAATAATTTCTGTACAATTGCAAATAATTTTGTCCACTCTCATCAATTAAAGTAAACACTCTTCGATGGTTGGTTTTTGTTTGTCGTATTGTCACTACCAGCTGCTTACCCGTATCTTCGATATCTTGAAGAGTTATTAAATGGAGCTCCTCCCGGCGACAACCACCACTTATTGCTACTATCTAAAATAAATATTGTTACAGTATAGCTCTAATAAGTGTATTATGTAGTACAAGTTTACCTTCATCATAAGGTATTCTTTGTTTGGAGCTTCAACCATAAACCGGTGCACCTCTTCCCTGCTCAAAACTTTAGATTTCACTGGTTCGTATCCTAATGATTGTTTTTTCAGAAACGCTCTCACTTTCGGGTATTGAGAAATGTCCATGTCTTCATCGACCAATAACATCGACTTTAGCATAGAAAACTTTGACCATAATGACGAACTTTTGTATCTCTTTGACTGCAAAAACATAATATATTTTATAGATTTGAATATTAATTCCTGCATATTTACTTACAAGGACATAAACATAAGCCATTATAACGTCCTCATTTACGGAAACTACCTTGTTCTCATGTTTCCATTGAGAAAATAAAGCAAATTCTTTCTGATACCGTCCTGCCGACTTATTTGGTATTCACTGTCCCCTAGATTCGTTAGATTTCTGCATGATTTTTTGGGCATCAAATTTACACCATCCTCTAACTCCATTTCGTCAATTTTACCGAAAATAATTGTGAAAAAACGCTAATATTCAACTGACTTTAGTTTTTATTTAGACGCCATTTAGACATATACAAAATTAAAACAATTACGTTTCCTAGGTACATCAACGCTATATTTCCCGAGTACATCCACATCATGATACAATAAACGGAAGGTATGATACCTAACCGTCTCAAATTCGTTCGCTCCGCGCATTGACGTCATTGCGTGATTGGCTTCTATTGAAATGCATACGTTTATAGGCACATAATCATTATGTTTTACCTATATTCTCTATTTTCTAAGAAAATTTGTGTCCTGGGTGAAATTAAAAACTAATTATTACATATTAATACTATAAAAATACTAATAAAAAAAAATATATACAACATAACTTTTATGATGAATGGATCAAAATAGTTGTATTAAAAACAGCATCTTTTGAGAAACGTAATAAACTTTTACTTTTATCTAAAAAACGTTTATTGAGTATTGGCCAATCGACAGCAAAAAAAAGGAAATCGATAATAATATTTTTTCTTAAATAATAATTTTAGTCATCTTTCTTTTTTTAGAAATTGTTAAATTTATCAAATCCTTATGGTAGCAAGACCATTAGAGATGGAGTAAAATTAATTTCACATTCCTATCTTAACTTTTCAAGAGCTATCTGACGGTACTAATTAGCAGGTGGTACCATGGGTACAGAATCTGGTACATCGGTAGGTACCACTGGCAGGTGGTACCATGGGTACCAAATCTGGTACCACGGTAGGTGCCATTGGCAGATGGTACCATGGGTACCAAATCTGGTCCCTCTGTAGGTACCATCAGTTTGCACCATCAGATAGCTCTTGGAAAGTTAAGATAGGAATGTGGAATTAATTTTACTCCATCTTTAATGGCCTTCCTGCTACCAATGTGAAAAGAAGCCACAGTACCGATTTTCACTGTTTATAGCTGTGAAACTACCAACTCTAGAGGTATAACATCATACATCTAATTTAATATGCTTAGAATTTTAAGTAGAATCCAAAAAATTAATAAAATATAGGTTGTTTCATTTAAAAAAGTGTAACTTTCTTTGACCACCCTGTATATAAAAAAGTAAAGATTAAAAAATACAAAAAAGTAAAGATCGTTTTACTAGGAACAACTTTTGTTTTTAATTTTTTTTGCAACCATCGTAGTCTTCGAGATAAGGTATAGGCCCGTCTTAAACGGGCCACCCTGTACATAGTAATCTTCCTCAAAATGTTTTGAGCAAATACGTGCAGAAGTTTTATTAAATTTATCCTTACGAAAACACAGGTGAACCCATTTACTGCACATATTTTGGCTTTGGGAAAAGTGAAACACCTTATATTCCTATCAAAGTTTTTGCCTTGGTTATCCACCTTACATCCGTCCACAGCACACCTCATAATTAAACGGTTTTTAATTAAAAATACCAACAAACATCGTCTAAGGAACAGTAACGCCAACAAAATTTAAATCTAAAACATACGAATCTCAAATGCAAAGCACACGTTCGTTCATGTTGTAAATGCCGGCCGGCGCGCAGCGCCAAACAAAGCTCGCAATGACGTCACAGACGAATGGTCGCCTGCGCGATATCATACCTTACGTTTATTGTATCATGCATCCACATGTACTCGGATATTTCTATCAGATTTGAATTTTATGTTAAACACACAATGTTTCCACCACACTTTCCAAATATACGACGCAGAATAAAACTTAATTATTATTTCAAAACATAATTTTCAACAGAACAGTATGAAATAATAGATTGTTGAAATTGATTTTTACGTTCCAATACAATTTTTGCAGCAAATTGGATTTTGTTGGGTTTAGGGAACGACGAAATAAAAGTCTAGATTTTGTTAAAAAGCCGACGTTTCGCCAAATATATTAGCTTCTTCAGGGCGTTTTAAAATTCTAGACCTATGTCCACAATAGATGTAATTGTAAACGGAAATACATTTAGGTAAACGGGACAATACATGGATATTATTAAAATTTGTTAGAATTCAGCGACATATACAACACACATATCTTTGGTTAATATTGTTTTGTAAAAAGGTTTAAGTTTAATTTATTTTTGTGTATTTAGAGTTATCTTTGTTTTTTTCTTAACAAAATCTAGACTTTTATTTCGTCGTTCCCTAAACCCAACAAAATCCAATTTGCTGCAAATAATAGATTGTACATCATTCGTCCGGCAAATCCTTGACAGTATTCGTTTCAAAATTCCAGACTCGGCTCTTTCGTCGCCTCGTCCCGAAACATTTCACTCATACTGTAAAAGTTGATTTACCGGACTTATAACGTAAATATCTATTACAATATTGGTGACAGTTTTGTAAAGTCGATGGTTCACTTTTTCTTTTAGGTAATCGAATGCTTGTATTGGAATTTTCATGTATTGGAATAACCTGTCTGGGAGTTTGCTTCAATTTTTATTATAAATGACGGAATTCTTTATTTATCGAATAAATAATAACTTTTTTGGTAACCTGTACCGTAAATATGGCGTTTCCAGCAAAATGCCCAACTAGACTGCCTTCGTGGGAGATATTTTCAATACTGAAAACACGCCCTAGACGTTACTTGAACATTACCACTCACGACGCTGACAAAACGCAGACGCAAACGCAGAGACGCGTCGTGTCTCTCGACGCTGTTACTCTGATCTAGGCTTCAAACTGCTAATCGAGTAGCGTAACCAGTAAACTACCAATTGCCCTTGAGAGTAAACTATTAGATCAGGTAAATATTGTCGGGGTGAAGCAACAAGGTATAAATATTACATCATATTTATGAATAACAAACGCGTTGGAGTCTATCTCGTACTGACTGAGAGCATGAGAGCCTACAACATGATCCTTGGCGCTACCATAGCACTTGAAAGAGAATTGTTTTTTATTGTATGATTGGTTGAATTGTATGTATGTATTATAATTAGACGCATTGTTGTGCATGTGATAGAATTTTTTTTATGGTAGTGGCACACACACTAAAGGGAGATCCTATGGGGCTCGACGAGAAATGTAAGAATGTAAGAAATGCTTTAACATTATATATTCGTTCGATTTAGAATAGCTATATATTCTCGAATAATAATAAGTTATCCGTCATTTTCGATCGGAAATGCATGATTCGTTCTTTTTCGGAAAAACTTACAAAGTTGCCATAAATGTCCAGTTTTTGGTATACTTACTTCATGCGTTATAAATAATCGACCCTATATCAACTAACCACTTATCTTAAAGTCCTGGTTTACGTCGTCCATTATTCTTTGACCATTGGCTTGGAGAGAATACCACGTCAAAACTTTTTCTTTTAGCTCTGCTATCGATGACATTTCATCCTAATTAGTAATAATTAGTATTTATGTTAGCCATTAGGAATCTTATCTGATTTTGTTCAAAATAATTATATGACACAATAAAGAAGTATAATTACAGGCAATTCGACCTCACGGGATTTCCTCCTAGTGTAAATTCAACATATGTGAGCATCATTATTATCTAACGCCTTGAACCAGCCCATAAGCATAAACTCTCAATAAGTATGTGTCCTAAAAGTTACGACCCCACTTATGAGCCTCACCATCGAACGTATAAAGTCGGACGGACATTCGAACGCACTTAGCCACGGTTTATAGGTCCCGTATAATTCCAGACTCGGTTCGTAATAGACCAAACCTTTCGATGTATTTTATATATTTCAAAATATACCAAAATAAATTCGCTCTTGCGCGTGTAAACGGAGACAAGTAGAAAACAGTAGAACTGAGATTTATGGAGTTTAAAATAGGTCCAATTTTTGATTGAATTTTGAAAAAAAATCATAATGAATGAAACTAAAGTTTCTGTAGCAAAACTTTTATTTACCTGTGAAGTATAAGAAATCATCCTTAACATGAAGAAAAAGATGTTCGTTTAAGAAAAAAACAAAGATAACTCTAAATACACAAAAATAAATTAAACTTAAACCTTTTTACACTAATCATCATCCGAAGATACTTCATCTAAATCTGGCAAATTATGCCTAACATTCTTCTCAGTAGGCAGTTTCTCATTAAAACTATGAAATACTTCATCGATGTAGGGCAGTAATTCGATTAAATTCTTTTTTTTTTCTCCTCTGATATACAGTTTGGATATCTGTATTTCGGTAAATCTACAGGAAGAGTAGGTTGACCTCTCCTATAAAATTACATCTTTTCAAAAGGTTCATTTTCGTTATGGCTTTTCATGTAGAAAAATATACCGAATGTTTTGTCATAGCGAATCAATCTTACATTCTTCCATACAAATTTATTTCCATGATCATCCACTTCCCTAGCTTGTAGACACGATTTTAGTAACAAGGCGAAATCGATAAAATCATCCTTTTTCATCTCCTGTACCTTGAATGGGAGTTTTTTGCCACATGCACGTACCAGTTGAAACCAGTCTCTGGGCTGTTCGATAAGGCTCTCATAATGTTTCTTCTTTTTCTTAATAATTGAGTGAATGGTGTCACATTCCATTCTCGTGTGGCCTGGTATTAAGAATTTGTGATCTATTATCTGAAAATTTGAATTCTGCGTCAAAGTCATAAACATCGCTACTATGTGACCATTTTTGTTCTGGCCACGTATCAGAATAAAGGGTTATATGTTTAATATTTGATGGTAGAGTCAAAAGCTCTTTATACAAACAAAAACCAATCTGATTTGCACCTCGACCAGATAGTGTTTTCTACCACATACCCACAACATCTAGTTTTGTTGTTGACGCAATCATACATAAGTTGAAGGTCCATAGTTGCCGCTTATATAACGCCACTGATGTGGTTAGACTTGGCGTCGGCAGGCATTGCTTCAAATCAAACGTAAATACAGCTCTGTTCTGGTCCTGCTTTCCCTTTTCCTTATCCTGTTCATTCGCGGAATATGCTTCTTTAGCATCTAGTTGATGTTTGCGCAATTCTTTTGTCAATCTTTCTTTTTCTATAAGTTTTGGCATTTCTTATCATACATTGCTTTTTGTCGCATTCTTGGCAGGTATCCTTACCCCATTTTTTTATGGATATATTCATTGTATGAAAAATAGATTTGTAAACTTTTCTGCTGACAGGCTTTTGAGGTGATACCTAAATTTTATATTCCTCATACATCCTTGTAAGAGTACAAAAAGACGGCAAAAATGTTCGATCTGCTGTTCGCTCGCGATAATAATGGCTCTTATATGCCGGAATTGAGAGGATGTGCTTTTTAACTAGTTCAATTATGTCGGTTTCAATTTTGTTCTTTGGTGGATGGTGACCCCTCTCATCATCCAGTGTTGTGCCTCTTTTTTATAACCGTTTCAATAAATTTGTTTGATAAATCAAATGTTTTTTTAAATCACACTTTACACACTTCTATTAAATTTTCATTAAGTTTTAAATGGTACTTATAGTTACATTCTCTTGCATAGCGCCAATCTTCTGAGTTTTCTTTTCTTTTTTTAAAATTGAGCCTGACATAAATGCCACTCTCTTGTTGAAGCTTCCTAATTTCCAAGAGTCTTCAAATATTTTGTACCGTTGTTCATTATCAATTCTCTTTGTACATTTCTTTCTACATTTTTCTAAAACTGTACATTTACGGCCTCTTATTATTTTTCCTTTTATAGTTGAATACTCCTTGCCCTATTAATGTTTCGTTTTCTCCTTGCTTCTCTTGTATTTCCTTTTACTGTTTTCCTGTTATAAAAGGTTGCTAACACAGCTCACAAGCACTACGCACCGAGCTACGCACAGAATATCCAATACTGCTTATATTATCCTATATATCACCACAATACTAAGCATTAACAAGATCTAAAACGCACGTCCTCTGACCGCAAACAAAACTAAAGAGAGACAACTCCAGGAAATATTAGTGCATCAGGAGACAACTCGCGTTGACTCCGAATGCACTAAACAATTGCGAAGTGTTAGTCGAGATAACTTAAGATAGCTGCCTTTGCACATTAAAAAAAAGTTGTCTCATATTACACTACACCAAAAAATGCGCAAAGTTATACATATTAACTTATCTCCTTCAGCACACAAATAGCTTTTTATGCAACGACCTGTTTGTCGTGTTAACTCAAAACGCAATTTTTCAGACTTGTCTCCTTTTGCACGCGCACGATCGAACTTGTGCCTGGATTATGGGCAAAAATATTATATTTAAAACTCGTAACTCGAGGATATCTGACGACGACGAAAATTGTTCATATTTACAGCTGACTGGCGGGCAAGTAAAAAGTTACACTTTTAAATATTTATTCCACTAGAAGATTGCACCATTTAAAACACGTCGACAAAATGTTGAAGACAAACAGGGGGATCAGGAAGAATCTTTTTTTCTGAGTCATCATAATATGATCCACGAAGAGTTGAAGAAAGATGGAAGAATTGGTCATTTGTATATTTCATGGAATTAAATGGATATACATACAGTAATTAAATTCATCGATTATCTACCCAAAGCAAATTAAAGAACATTATAAGCTTTATTAAAATTGGATTCACAGCAGAGATTCAAATATTCAAATGCCAAAGGCCTCTGCAAAAACGAAAACATGTTATAATTACAGCTATAATTACAGTTATAAAATTACAGCGATAATTGCACTGTAGAAACCGAAAGAGCACGGCGATAATTGCATCGTACGTATCTATGGTAATTCCATTGTAAGCTTACTATGACAGCGACAATTATAAATAACGTCAAAGTGAAGTCAATATAATATTAAAAATGTCTCGTTTCGGATTAAAAAAATCGTATTTTTGCGTCTCTTTATTTTGTTTGCAGTTACATGTACGTTTTTGTATTAAAAAAGGAATAAAAATGTATTTTTTTAAACCATGTCCTTACTCGGGAAATATTCCCTCGAATTACTCTCGTGCATCAAAATAACCAGATAATTTTGCATTCGAGCGTGTTGTCTTAGAAAAACTGCATTCGGTCCTTTTCATATTTTGAGAAAAGAGCCCTCCACCTTCGGTGTCGGGCTCTTTCTCCAAAATATGAAAATAAACTCATGCAGTTTTTAGACAACACGCTGTCATGTAAAATTATCGGTAATTTTGATGCACTTGTGCAATTACTTCCGAATATTTCCCTCATGTATAAAAAATCCCATTAGAGGAGTGCAATTCTCGGAAAATTACAGCGATAATTGCATCGTACGTATCTATGGTAATTCCATTGTAAACTTGACAGCGACAATTTATAAATAACGTCAAAGTCAAGTGAATATATATTATTAAAAATGTCTCGTTTCGGATTAAAAATATCGTACTTTTGCGTCTCTGTACTTTGTTTACAGTTACATGTACATTTTTGTATTAAAAAAAAGAATAAAAAGATATTTTTTTAAACCATGTCCTTATTCGGGAAATATTCCACCGAATTACACTCGTGCATCAAAATAACCAGATAATTTTGCATTCGAGCGTGTTGTCTTAGAAAAACTGCATTCGGTCATTTTCATATTTTGGAAAAGGAGCCCTCCACCTTCGGTGTCGGGCTCTTTCTCCAAAATATGAAAATGAACTCATGCAGTTTTTAGACAACACGCTGTCATGCAAAATTATCGGTAATTTTGATGCACTTGTGCAATTATTTCCGATAACAGTACTCTTGTCTCCCAATCTAGATCAGAAAAATCTTTACCAGCGACTGAGACGTATCACTATAGGCACGAGCAGAACAAAACAGTTAATCAAGCTCTGGAGTACGTTTGAACTTGGGGCAACAAAAATTTGGTCCAGTTCAATGCAATAAAAATCCAAGCAGCCACATTCATCAAGAAAGCCAATACGGCGGGCCTTGATATCATTATTATGGCAGGATTGACCATTCTTTTACCTTCGACTACTGGGTGTTTCAGTCAAGAGCAATACGTCCTGGCATAACCACGATGCTAAACTATATACACCGCAGCAGCTGCTCCTGCCCTACAAAGCGCAAATAAGACTGTGCTTAGAATATTGCTCACATATTAGGAGTTCCGTTCCTAAGCACACCCTAAAGCTGCTGGATTCCATTCAGAAGAGAGCTGTGCGTCTCATCGGCGACCCGGAGTTGTCCCGAGATCTTGAAAATGTGGAACACCGTAGACATGTGGCCGAGATCTCTCTGTTCTATTGACATTTGACGGCAGATGTTCCCAGAATTTGGTCGGGATCATCTTCATCCCGCCCCTAGCAACGCCTGTCAGACAGTCAGAACGAAGTCATCAACACCTAGAATGTCGCTTTACAAGAAGTCTTTTGTCTGGCGCACTGCAACAGTGCGGAACTCACTTCTAGGACATATGTTTCCCCTTAATTCCAACCTACAACTATTCAAGTACCCTGTTAATCAACATCTTCGCACACACATCGCTCATCGAGTGTCATAGGATCTCCCTTTATTGTGTGTGCCACTGACATAAAATTTCTTCGTCGTAAGTGAATTGCTATTTGCTCTTTATGCGTCGCCATTGTGTAACTCCACGTGGTCGGGTACTAAGTTTTCTTTATTTTCCTTGCAAATGCGCTATAGATAAAAAACCTTTAACAAGTAAAGAATTGATTGTTATTGATTTCCCTTGCCTTTAGACTCCTTTTGCTTTTTTGTTTAAGCAATGATCAGTTCAGCAGGTCGAACTGTGAAGTTAGTGAAGAAGGTAAGCAAATTTCATTTTTATATTTCAGTTAGGTATTGATTTATGTATACCGTCATCATAGTCAGCATTTAAACTGTTTGTTCGCACACACAACTTTAAGTAAGATACATTTCTCTGAACAGGTCAGAGTTAAAGGTATACTTTTCTGCCGATGCATCCATTTCCTTAATACCTTAACGTTATATTATGTCAACTATAACCTAAGGCAAGTCTAAAGTTTTCTAATATCAAAATTGACTTTTTGAATAACGTTTTACATTATATTTTTTTCGATTTCGGGGATGTTCTACCATGTTGTAACTATTACGTCCTAGTTGTCTTCAGAAGTGTAAATGGAACCCGATCATGTCTTGGGTAATTTCCACTACTTATGGCATAACAGGTGACTCATTTTGCGTTGTTGGATTCTTTGTTAATTGACACAATAGATATAAAATTTTGTATGGTAATTTTCTAAAATTTTCTTTGGGTACCACAGTCATTGTTTTTTTAATTGAGTTGAAGGCAAATTTTTAAACACTTAACAAAATAAACCACTCTTTTTATTTTTGGTAATAACCAATCTTTTTGTCTACCTATCTATCTGTTTTATTTTTTGATACAAGTGTTTCAGAAGGAAAGTAAATATAAGTATAATTACATTCAATTAATCGGTATCAGTAATGACAGTGTTTTAATTTTAGATTTACTAACTGGTTTACTATTATTTACGTTTCTTTTTTGTTAGAAAGCCTAAGCCAAATCGAATTCCAAACAACTTCTTTGGAATTTTCTGACTTGTGCCGTCTACAGTTTGGTGGCGCTTTTAGAAATAAACTCACCTTTTAACCCGCATGTGAGCTAGGGTCTATTGCACTCTTAACAGGCAGCTTGTTTTGGCCGACGTCTTTAAGTTTAAATTTCCTTTTAACCCTGTTCACTCTCAGTTTAATCTAATCTGAGGTGAAAGTAAATGAACAAAATTAGAAGTTAATAAAAAACTTGGCAAAGTAGTAGAAAAGATTTGTTACCTTTTAAGAGTAATTTGCTGCCCTACCAACAATCAATGAAATATGCCTTCCAATCGCCGCGCATCTAATATATTCGCCATATTTAACCCCTTTTGAATATATTCAAGTATTTAGGTTAAACAAGATGCTTACGTCTGCTGTACCTGATCTGGTTGCAAGCCAATTTAAATATTTGTCGAAGAAGACGAAAATGGTTAATAACAGCCAAACATTTTCTCCGATTTTACATAAGGATTATTGCATATGTGGAAATTCCACATATCCAAACCTTATTTGAATTATATTCAGAATTGTAATGATATATTTTTAGGAATCTAAGCAATTCAATTTTGCCATGAATGCGCACATCTATATTCTCTATTTGTGTTAGATGGATCCAGCTAAACAAAGTTGAAAAATTCTTGTCCGAGATTGATTCGATATGAGTTTTAGGGCTCTGAAAATTTATCAAACAAAATGTACTTCAAGCTGATCGATGTCGATATGCCTAATCCGCGCCGAATAGCTATAGGGATATTAACGAGCCAATATTGGCCTCGGAAATACATATAATTTTAATTTAACATATTAGAGCGTATTAGTCCTTAATTATATGACGCGAATGAGCAGATTCATCTACGACCGTTTTAATAATTCGCTAAAAATCGAGTAATTTGTCAAACAGCTCGTTTGATTAATTATGCTTTACATTGGTATAGCATAGGCCAGATGATGTTGGTTTATTATTAATTTAACGTATATTGTCGACAAGCAGTATAACAAAATTAGCCAGTATTTATAAATTTCAAGTTGTCTAGAGTAGTATCGGAAATAATTTCTCTCAGAATATTATTAAGAAATTTTCATACCGTAAATGAACAGAACTAGAAGTTAAAAAAGAACGTGGCAAAACAGTAGAAATGATTTGTGGCCATTCAAGAATAATTTACTTCTCTACCACCAATCAATGAAAAAGGCTTCACAATCGTAGCGCATCTAACATATTCGCCATATTTAACCCCTTTTGAATATAAGCAAGTATTTAGATCAAGCGAGGTGTTTACGTCTGCCGTGCTGATCTAGTTGTAAGCCAATTAAAATATTTGTCCAAGAAGAGGAAAACTCTTAATAACATCCAAACAATTTTCTGGATTCTATATATGGATTAGATCGGAAATTCTACATATGCAAACCTATTTGATTTATATTCAAAATTGCGATAATATATTTTCAGGAACCTACAATTTAATTTTGCCATGTGTACGCACATCTATATTCTCGATTTTTGTAATCAAGTACAGCATACTTCAAATGACAAATACGAGTGATGGATCCAGCCAAACAAAGTTGAAAAATTCTTGCCCGAGATTGATTCAATGTGAGAGCTCTGAAAATTTATAAAACAAAATGTACTTCAAGCTGTTCGATGTCGATATGCCTAATCCGCGCCGAAGAGATATAGGGATATTAATGAGCCAATATTGGCCTCGGAAATACGTATAATTTTAATTTAAAATATCAGAGGGTATTAGTCCGTAATTATATGACGCGGCCAATGAGCAGATTCATCTACGAACGTTTTAATAATTCACTAAAAATCGAGTAATTTGTCAAACAGCTTAATTGATTAATTATGTTTTATACTGGTATAACATAGGTCAGACTATGTTGGTTTATTATTACCTTACCGTAAATTGTCGACTAGCAGTATAACAAAATTAGCAAGTATTTATAAAATTCAAGGTGTCTAGAGAAGCATCGGAAATAATTTCTCCCATACTATTATTAGGCTGTAGGAAAAAAAATTATTTTTTCTACTTGCGTACGTGCGTACTTTTCCGCACTAGTGCGGAAAAGTAAAAATATCAAAAAAAGTATACAAATTTGTC
>MU182381.1:84687-107372 GCA_016904865.1 Pissodes strobi | reverse complement strand
CCCTATGTTATACTGTCTATTAAAAGTGGTTAATTAAAATACCACACCCTTCTTTATGGTTTTAAGCAATAATAAAAGAATTTGTTTATCCCGACCAACTAGTTTTGCATTATTATGTTTTTTGTTGTATAAGCCAGCTGGTATAAATAAACCTTTTTTGGTCTAGTTAAGTTAAAAAGTTTATTATATGTACTATATTTTGTACAATGCAATATTTTATTATTTTAATAAAATTGAAATAACCCGTAAACTCGTATTAAATAAAATATGTATAATAAAAATTAGATTTAACTGACCATAGCTGTTAATTCTAGTTTTGGCCAGCTTAATCCAGAGTTTTCTAAGGGAAACAGTTAAAACTAATTTTAACCAGCTCAATCTAGGATTTTCTAGGGGTTTTAGCTAAAACTAGTTTTAACTAGCTAAATCTATAATTGTCTAGGGGTATTAGCAACTAGTTCTTACTAGAAACTTCGGGTTTTAACAGTTTTTACGGTAACAAATAGATTCCCTGACGGTGGAATCTGTTGATAAAGCCATTATTATAGAAAATATACATATTTAAATAACTACCGGACTATTTGGCTAGCTTGAGTATGTACGCTTTTTCTGATTGAATGCTAATCCTTAACTGGCATGGTGGTCAACTATAACACAACCTACATGAATAAAATGTTTTTATAAACAAAACTTTATTTTGTAACATTTATTAATAATAATATGCAAAATGACATTTTTACATGCTTATCGAGATTATAGAGTGTTGCAAAAAAAAGGAAAAACAAATAAGAGAGGATCTTAAACCAAAACCCACCTCCAAAAACGCCGTAGTCAAAAAATGCGGTCGTCAGAGTCACTTTTCACTATTCAGATTCACATGTCTCGGTCCCCGTACAAATTTCGCTGACATTGACAGATTGACCTGTACTGATTTGCAGTTTTTCTTCGAATATATGATGGACAGATTGAACAGCATCTTAGTTTTTGCCTACACAATTTTTCGCACTGACTTGTGTCCTGGTTCATCTTCGTTGTGTCTTAGTACCTTAGAAATCTTTCAGATCGGTTCTGTACGTGTCGTTGAATTAATTGTTTTGCTAGAACCTTTAAAAACTCTAATCTTTTAGAACATATTGCTTGGGCCTGTGACTGCTGAATTATAGATGCATTGATGCTGCACATATCAATGATTCGAAAGATGAGACCAACGTCTTGAACGCCTAGGACATGAATATTTGGAAAAATTTCTTCTACTGAATCAAGGTCGCCTATTGTTCTATTGAAAAATGCATTTATTTCTGGAAGATTTTTATTGGGATCAATCATTTCTGGAAGACTTTTATCGGGATCAAAATCTTTTGAGTAATGCATGGGTAATAAAAGTATGACTTTCCTTTTTTTGGGACACGAGTGACGATAGTAAGTGAAGAGGTGAAGCCATACAAGACAGATCCAACATCTCCTTTTTTTGGCGGAGTTTCTGGTGCTATTTCACCTCTATTTCTTCCTAAGGTTCCCACTAACGTTATTTTTTTTTCTGACAGGCTGTTTGCAAGCGCAATAGACGTACACCAGTTATCGGTCATTATGTTCCTGTTTGAATCGTAAAGGGGCATTGACAGGCGCAGAACTGCTTGGGTGGGAATCGAGTACTTTTTCTTTTCTGTATTAAGAGTTAAGCCATCTGTGCCTTTTCCCAATAAGGGATTATGAATATAATATAGTCTTGAATCATCTAAATCTTGAATTTGCATGCCATACTTCGCCGGCTTGTTCGGCATGTACATCTTAAATTTACACCTTCCACGAAGAGGCACAAGCATTTCGTCTACTGTTGTACAAGATTCAATAGAAAAACCTGCTTGAGAGTTCGTGTTAAACTTTTCTAAAACATGAAATATGGCCGCCGCTGTATCATCTTGAACTCGAGTTTCCTTTTCTTCTTGTGTATCAAACCTATAACAGTAGACATAAAAATCTTTTTGAAGATATATAATCAGCCGAAATTTTTCTCGACCGGTCTCGTCCGTCGGTAGCAAACATTGCATCTATGCTTTCATCATTTGATTTGAATGCCGATGTGTATAGTAGTAATCCGCCGCCCCCCGTTTTTCGATTGATGCTTTCTCAGGTCTCCTTGCCTAGGCATTTTCACGTTTCTAGTAGACTTCTTCGAAGACAATTTGAAACGGTTCCTGCTATGAAAATAATTTTGGTTATTTTTTTCGCTATTAGATCTCACATCACTAGACTCTACTTGTTATATTTCATTTTCAGAAACATCAATATCTGTGTTGTGGTCACTAGGGATATTGTCAGTATTCTTGTCCTGGTCAGATTGATTTTGTTGCTCAGGTTTATTTGCCAGATCTTCTAACCACCCCATACATACTTCATCATAGTTCAGTATCACCGTATCTAACTGCTTACCTACTGGATCCACTCGCCATATTAATCCAATTTTATAATGCAAACTGCGTGGTGTAGTCCCACGAATACCGTAACTATCGCTTAGTACATACCGAACCCAAATTTCAACACGACTGATTCTCGACATAGATGCCAGTCATAAACTCAGAAAGTGGCAAAATGTATCCTTTATTATGTGCTTCATGCACAATCCATCGCAGCTCACAGGTAGAATTCGTATGACACAACGGACAATGGTCATAAAAAATGCTCTCTTAGGTGATCCCAAAGGACAATCAAACTGGTACTTACATTCTATGGCCTATGTAAATTTCTAAGAAGGGCCTTGTCCGAGATTCGGTGAGTAGTGTCATTAATTTTCACATAAATAGCTTCATATTGACCCCATGAATTTTTATTCGAAAAAATACGCACAGCCTGTGCAAAAAGATCCAGACGCATCTTGGTCAAATCTTCTTTCATCTGCAAACCCGTATCTTTTAGCTTCCTAGAACTTTTCAGAATTAGCATTCATACCTTGTCGGACGCAAATTGAACTGCAGGAGGATTTTCGCTGGGTTTTTTGTTTGCAATACGATGGCATCTTTTCATATCTCCGTTCTGCATATTCACGTTCAATTTGTTTACAAACAAATCAGACACCTTAGTATAAAAGGTCCTCGCTATCTCTTACTTCCACACCGACAATGTGCACGTTCTGATTGCGAGCTGACCATTCATGATCGTTCGATTTTTTTTAAGAGCTTATTTTCTTCATCCAATTTGCTCTATCATGCAGCAATTTAATTTCATCCCTGTGAATTTTGAGTTCCTCCTGAAATTGTTCTTTATCGAGGCAGGCCACTCTGCTGACTATATATTGAAGAAATTTATCATTGAATGTGCTAATAATCGTTGTTTTGATTTCACACAGGTCCTTGGTTGACAAACCCATAATGGCTGGCCCTTAGAAAACGTTAAAACAATGAGAATTCTATTAACAGAGGAATGACTGATTTCAAAACAAGTTTTAAACAACAATGATTTGCACAATCACCCTGACTACCATTCACTAATTAACTAATCCCTATGAGTACTATAGAGAACAACCAGGAAATTAAAACTTGTCACGTCTGCAAAGTGTTTAGGGTGAATTTTTGATTAAACAGAAACCGATTAAAAGAAGATTAGCTGGAGAAGTAAAGAAGGCAAGAAAAGCAATACGATTCTTAATAGTGTGTTATGATGTAATGAAATAACCAAACGATGAGTAAAATAATAAAAAAAATAAAAACTGATAATTATAACTGGAACCTGATTAGATGGGCGTATTCCTTCGAAAATTTGCTCTTTTTTAATTTTAAAAATTCTTAAAAATAAAAAAAATTGCGTTTTATTCAAAATAGAGGGTGACCCATCTAACTCTTTAAATGACCTCTCTTATTTTCGAAATTAGATAAAATTCCGAAGAAAGTTCTTTGATTTTTTTCTGCATTTACACATGCTTTTGTTTTAATGTATGCACGGTGTTTAAAAAACAATAACGCTGCGAGAATACAAAAACATTTTAGGGAAATATTTAGAATGGTAGGAGAGTACCATCTGTAACAACATTACGAGTAAATACGAAGAGAACAAAACAAGTAAAATAGACGAAGCTGATGAACAACGTGTTGTGTAATTAAAAATTATCATTGTATTTTGTTATTATTTATATTTTTTACGCTTGTCTACTGCGACTAATCTTATACATCCGTGATGCAAATGAACAATAATTATTATGTAAGCATATTTAAACTATTAAAAACTTTTTATGAAGTTTAGGTTAGTAACTTCTATCACGTGTACAGTGCTACGCGCGGCCTTAGTTTTTCTGCAAAAAACACAAAACGGTGAAATCGTAAAACTTAGATGGACTCTGTTTTCTCCCAGCAATGGACACGTCTACTGCTATGTATGTAAATTTCTTTCTGAAGGCGACCGCAGTTCACTCATGGTGCTTATTGTGATTGAAAAAATGCTGTTGGACGACTGCTTAAACATGAAATTTCTAATAACCACCTCAATGCTGTACTTGATTTTCAAAGCCGCTCTAAAAAAGTGGGGCGTATTGCTCAATAACTAACATGACAAGTAAATGATGCAGAAAATACTAGCGAAAAGCTCTCAGGAGATCGATAAGTGTGATAGTTTTTGTCAAGGAAAGAGGTCTAGCATTTAAAGGTGAAAAAAAGATGTTAGGATCATCCAGTAATGGTAACTACCTGGGAATACTGGAGCTTATAGCAGAGTATGATGACTTTTTGGGCAATCAGGTACCAAATTATGGAAGCCAAGGGAGAGATCGCACAACCTACTTATCCTTGACGCGACGATTTGCGAGGAAGTCGTTCATTTAGTTGGCAAGTGAGTTTTCAATAAAGTTATCTCTCGAATCAAACAGTCAAAGTTCTACCTCATTTATTAGATGCAGCTCCAGACGAAAGTCATAGTGGTCAGTTAACTTTGATTTTTAGACATCCCTATTGAAAGATTTGTAACATTCATGCCTAACCAGAATTAAAAAGCTAAACATATGTTTCAAGGCTTGATTTGATTAAGTGAACTTTCGTAGTTAATCTTATGCTAGCGCGTCTTCGATGAGCGGAAAATGCAATGACCTCCAAACGTTGGTACTGACAGAAAATAAATTGGCAGTATGGGTACCTTGTGCTGGACAGTCAGTCAATTTTATATATTGTAAGCATTTTGTTTTTCTCGAAAGAACTTTATGTATATTTTGCGGCCTCACCTAATAGATATAAAGTTTTAACCGATTGCCTGAACAAGCCGACGCTGACGAACCCATTCTTGTCCCAAAACGGTCAACAACAACACGATGGTCATGCAGGGCAGATGCTACAAAAACCGTTTTGCGATGCTATAGAGAAATAAAAAAGCCCTTTTTGAAATTTCACAGGACAAAAATATTCAAGAAAATCAAAATATATTTTAGACAGTATTTTGGGCAATAGTAGTGAAATATTGCAGAACTCTAGACTGGCCATGGATATAGCTATTTCAGCACCAGCGTCGCTAACAAGCGACCTAAGAACAAGTCGAGATGGGGATAGCTTTGAAGAAAATGAGGTGAAAGCTGCTGAGTTAGCTGATTCTGATCGTACCGAATATTGGGATGAAGCACAGCGAAATGAATATGCGCTTGTCACCTTTTGACTGCGTCCAATCATCTAAACTTGAGCTAATCCCATCAGAAAAAAACTTCAACCTCATAATATCCTTCCTCTCATAGATATCATTGCGACAAAGGATTGACATAGGCACTAATTGATATCCATCATGGATTTTTCATAAATACGCTTAGTAATGAAGAGATAACTGCAGCGCTTAAAGGTTAGATGATTTAGGCGACCCATTGAGAAATTAACTGATCAGATCAAGTTTTTTTACCATGAGTTTAAAACAAATTACGACAAAGACGAAAAAGTTATTAGTCAGGACAGACGAATGTATAATTTCATTTAAAAAAAAGAGTATGTGCTTAAAACCGCACGACAGAAGTGAAAACTTCAGCAAAACGATATTGAAAACTAAATAAAATGTTAAAAAAATATATCTTGCCACCGACGGGAGTCGAGCCAGGGCCGTGCGAATGGCAAGCAGAAGTTCTGACCACTGCTCTAACAGACTAGTTGAAAGCAATTTACTAGACTGTAAAGACATGGGTACTTTGATACATTGTGTATGAATTACTGCTTAATTTAAACTTAATTTCACTCGATCTACATAAGATGCTTCATGCAAACCATTATTTTTTTTACCATCATATCACTCAAGTATGTGCATTAAACTGAAAAAGCTCGGTAAAAACTGTAACACCTCCTGACCTTCAGATCACCAATTACAGCATCGCATTTTTACTCCATTGCTATATCATTTAGGATCCGAATATGCGTATACTGTGGTCTACCTCATTCTCTTACAGGCTACTTGTGAAGATGTTTTTTAAACGGCAAATCTGGGAACACATCTTTTATGTCTTTGCATTGCCAGTTCTGGAATATTGTACTTTTTCATGTACGATGGAACTATAGCTAAGAAAATTATCTAATGATGTTGTAAACTTTTAACATTATCTTCTCCACAATTTTGTATTCCTATATTCTGATAACTGCAGCTCACAAAATAAAAACCAAATCATAACTCAATATCTTTACATTCTTGCAAATACTAATAGATTTGCTAAACTTATACGCAGATTTCCAAAACCAGGATTTAGTTTCTTTGCTTGTGATCTCAGCTTCGGATTGATCGGATGAGAAAACAGGAAAGGATCGTGTTGCGAGAAGAATGGTTTGCATTGGTGAAAAATATATGTCGCAAATTTAAAGTGGATCAGATCCCAAGGACTGATTTTGAACTTGAGTGGTCATTTCAGCGGGACTTTTTTAAAAGTTCGTATCAAATCAAAGAAAATCCAATTTTGGTATACATACTTATCGTGCCGTGGAGTAGACAGCAAAATGCGTGGAATGCAGCATTTCGGCCAGTCCCTGTTTTAAGGACTAGTTAACGTTTCAGAAACATTGCGTAGTGTTAACTTTACCTCCTTCTACATTATTTCTAGACAATAAACCGTTACTAATTAAGTGCCTCAAATACCTGCATGTAAACAAACTTGCAACAAAATATGTGCCTTCTGACTGTATGTGGTTTTATAACCGGCTGAAATGTCCAGGAGAAAAAAAACCTACTCAGACTCAGCCAGAAGAAGATGGCTTTATATATGATTAGTTTATGTTTATTTATTAATTTCGCATTGACATGTGTGTTTAATATTATATTTTTAAACTCTCCGGTGCAAAGGGGAGGCAGCTCCAAGAATTCTTAGTAAAAAAATGCTTCTTCTAAAAAAATGCTAAGATGGAGCTCTTTTTTGCACTAGAGTCTTCAGTTGATATTCATGCAGATCTCCTCTTTGAAAGAAGGTTATGTTTTCTAGAACACCCTCCTAGTAAACCTTTTAGACACCAAAGTTTTATTATTAGATTATCATCAGATTCAAAAAGAAATAAAACTCTTGAGTCCCTCAGATTAATAAACTTAATGACTCTCCGAACATGCTCGCTATGATTAGATTTAATGTTTCGAAAGAAACCTTATGAAATCAGAAATAATAATTGCAATTTCTCAGCATTGCAATTGCACTGGTCACGGTTCGTATCCATTTATAGATCGGATTCTCATCAGGTGATTAACAAACACGATTTACGATAACGTAACTCTAATTTCAAGCTGCGATCGATGTGAGATATTATATCTATCTGGCATGTCATAAATATGATTTCCTTTTCTTTATTTATAGAAACTCTAATTTTGCTTTTGAGGATATTTTAGCTGGAGTAGGAGAACATTTGTGGCTATTGTGTTTATTTGTTCAGTTCGTGTGTATATATATATATATATAATATTCATAATGGAACTTGGGAAAGAAACAACTGTGAAGCACGTTGCTGAATTGTGAATATATAAACGAGGTAGTACAACTTTTAGTGACAAAACTATGGCCAAATTTAAGCAGAAAATGTATAAGTCCTCCAATATTTATACATTACTTTTTGAGAGTTACGATACAGCTTACGCTCTTAGGAATCGCCTCGAGACCATAAATCACTTTATACAGGCACCGTACTTTTAGTGCGATCATAAAAACATCGAACGATAGGAAGGAAAAAGTCCATAATTCAAGTGAAATTAATAATATCGACTAAATAGAATCATTAATCTTTTGACAGGTTACCTTGCCAAATAATATGGCCATTGCTCCTAGTTAAGTAATTAATGGATTTCGGACGAGTTTTTAATGATTTCCAAATAAATTATTATTATTTGATCCAGCTTGACAATTCTTATTGATGTGATGCTTTGAAATGCATGATATTTTAAGCCGTAAGACCGTGACACTAAAAATCGCTTCGCTTCATTTCCTAATTTCATAATGTTTAATGTTCCGTTGTTTGCCTAGTTTAGTGTATCATCAGAATCGTAGCAAGAACGTTTTAAAAATTGGCTAGTATTTTGTAAGATACAAAAACACATACACTTTATATTTACATTAAAACACGTCAAGCGCCACTATGAGTGAAAAAAATCGGATCCCCCAGGTCAACTTTTTTTTATTGTGGTTTTTGCTTCTATTCGACATTAATTTTCTATACCAATTAGATTTTTTTAAAAAGTCTGTAAAATTTTGCTCTTATTCACTTTTTTAATGAGACACGGATTGGGTGTCGCGCGACCCGTTAAGCCAAATATACACTGCAGGCCGCATTAGCGGTGTTTGTTTTTAGACATAATTTTTCTAAAAAAAGAGATCGAAAAAAAAACGCTGTGCTAACATTAACTTGTGGTTTCCTATGCCACAATCTATCTATTCCCATAGGAGTTGTACAGACACATGATCACACGGCAAAATAAAACAGCGAGCGTCGTCACATCACATGTGTGTCTCAAGGCCAGGGGAACAAAAGCTGGTGCGACAGGCACATTATGTCTCATGGCGCCTAACGTATTAATTCTTATATGTTTGGAAAAAAAAATCATAACATTTAAAGTAACTTTTGTGGTGTATTTCATAATATGGTGTCGTTATATTTCACGGTGTACAGAAGTTTTTATATTCGCTCCATATTTATTTGAATTTTGGTAATAACATTGACTTTTTTTTAATGACACACCAAAAGGAGATCCTATGGCAATCGACGAGCGATGTGTGTGTAAAGATCTTGATTGAAACGGCTATTAAGTAGCTGTGGGTTGCAATTTGGGCAAACAGATGCCCTGGAAGTCAGTTCAACAGCGATGCAGTGATATCTGACGTTGCTGGGGGCGGGATAAGGCGAGCCAAATCATGGTAACATCTGTCAGGAAAATATCTGTAAAACAGGGATTTCTCTGCCAGATGTTTGTGTTTTTCCAGACTATCCATATCTTGGGCCAACTCCGGGTCGCCGACGAGACGCACAGCTCTTTTCTGAATGAAATCCAACAGATTTAGAGTATGCTTCAGTGCAGCACACCAGATGTGTGAGCAATACTCTAAGCATGATCTTATTTGTGCTTTGTAGTGCAACGGCAGATGCTGCGATGTATACTGTTTTTTTCTACTGTCCTATAACCTCCTGCGAGGCTGATTTTGCGACGTTAGCTACGGGTTCATGCCATGGCATATTTTTGTTGCCTCAGACACCCAGCAGTCCGATTGACGAGGATGAAGGAATGAATGGTCGATACTGCGATAATGATGTCAAGGACGGCCGTATTGGCTTTTTGAGTTTTTGCTGCAATGAAATGGACCAAACCCTGTCGCTGTAAGTTCGAACTTTCTCCATATCCTGGTTAATTGTTGTAATCTGCTCCTGTCTGCGGTGATAGGTCTGAATCGCAATGGTCTTTATGATTCAAATTGGAAGAATTTGCAAAACTCTAAACAGGGTTATTGGTTTCATTCAGCAGATTATTATAATAGATGAAAGACAGAATTGGTGAAAGTGTTGCTCCCTGTGGCATGCCCTCGTTAATGGTGAATGTGTCTGAGATGTGTCCATTAACTGCCACGTGGAGGAAACGATCGGTTCTTATGGAACCTGGAAAGCCAGCAGTAGAAAGAGGCTGCCAGTCCGAGAAAAGGCAGCTTGTTGAGCAATCTGTCATGCTTAACTCTATCGAATGTCTAAGGAATATTTAACGCAACGCTCGAGATTCTTGGTAGTTATCATTTGCCCTACTCCATATATAAGTGACATAGGCCGATATATCTCCTGTTGATCTCTTTTTTTCCGAAAGACATATTGGATATCGCTAATTAATCTGTTAGTCTCAAGGTACTAAACTAATTGCATACGCGTTCCATGACTTTAGAGATTATTGGATGCAAGATAATTGGGCTGTAGTTTAAGGGCGTGGTTTGATTGCCCTTTCTGGAACAGGTTGCACTCGGGTTACTTTCCAAGAAGATGGCTAAATTCCTTGGCGGTATGACAGAAAACACTGTTTGGAAAAAATGGGTGTTAGTTCGTTGGAGAAGTTCTTTAACACGGTGGCAGGTCTTCCGTCCGGTCCTGATTCCGTTGGATTTGCGTATCTAGTTCTTTGAGGATCTTACGAATAGGGGTTCGCGAAACTATGGTCTCGGTCTCGGTCTTGTTTTGGTCTCGGTCTCGAAAACGAGACCGAGACCTGGGAATTAGAATCGAGACCGAGGCCGAGACTTACCGATCGAGACCGAGACCAAGACCGAGACCAAGGTAACGAGACTCTCGGTCTCTGCCTCGAAAAATATTTTTATTTGTTGAATTTTCAAAACTTATTTTTCTAAAAAAAATCAAATTTTTATGTATGTTATTGGCAATTTATACCAACGGGGTCCAGTGAACCAAAAAATTGAAAAATCGTGCAAATCCGGGTATAACGCTTGTTTATTTTAAATTGGGCTGTTCCTTTTCAAGATTCTAGAAGAAATGTTATACTGTTATGTACATAATATGTAATTATGTAGATAACTTATTTTGAGTCATTTCCAAACAGCTATGAGTATTTTTCGTAATACCTACAAGGTAATAAAATATCGCGTATCCATTAAAACAACTGGACATCTGCTTCTGGTACAACCGTGTCAGATTAGTATATTAAAAGATGAATGGCAACCTTTGACCATATCCACTTATACAATATATACCGTATACCTATACAGAGTGACCCAAAATTAGTGGACGAAGCATTAGCCCTGTAGTTATTGGTCAAAAACACCTTAAATTTTTTCTATAAACATATATGGGAGCTAGGGCGTCTTAATGGTGGGCCCCTAAAGATGTTTTTTTTCTAATTACTTTCAAAATTGTGTGAAATAGAGTTTTAAAATTCAAGAGGCTCTAGCTCCCTTCTCGATATATATTTATAAGAAATATTTTAGTTATTTTTGACCAATAAATACATGGTTGATGTTTCATCCACTAATTTCGCCACCGTTGAATTTTAAGAGTTTTCAAAATACATTTCTCCGTATAATTCAGAATGTTTGCAAATGAAATACATCACTCTGTATGGCTATGCTACAACTGATAAGAAATGTAAAAAATTTGTGTGTGCTTAAGACCACACGATAGAAGTGAAAACTTCGACAAGCGGGGTCATCGTTTATCACAATATCGATCCGAGCCTCCGTTGCAGAGATACGGGCCCCCTAAATCCCCCCCTTAAATTAGAGCCCCGTTCCGGCCGTATGGTCTAAGGTAGCCCCCCATGGGGCGCACCTACCATAAAAATTTTGACCCCGTACCTCTTACCGTTCTCCCGGAATTAATTATTTAAGTTTCTCTATCTCTCCTCTCCCCTGGCCAAACGTGGGGGGTACGGGGTCCTGTTTTCGTCCAGGATCTTCTTCTTATCCCGGCTACATTCCCTGAAAATGTCGGCCCTCTACCTATACGGGAACATGCCAGTATAAGGAGCGTTATGTTACATATCCGAGCATGACGCGTGGCGCGTGATGCGTGACGCGTGACGGCTCGGCCTCATTCAACCTCCACAAGAAAAAAGAAGCGCCTAAAGAAGTTTTCACTTCAAAAATAAGGAGAAAAAGCGTTGACTTTGACAACAAAATTGACAAAATCGGTACCTAGTTTTTATGTGTACACACTTAAAAATCCCTATCACTTGTATACCTACATTAGAGGTAAGCATTTTTATATCATTATATCAAAACAACAATTTAGAAACTAACATGAAATATATTAAAATATTAGTAGGTACCTCTTTAAGTTAACTATTATTATCCAAACAAAAAATGTAAAATTATTTAAGAAGTTTATCCCAAATAACACATCTACACCAAGAACTGATACACAAAAGACACTTATTAGATGTTTCATTTAACTTAATATTCCGAAGTAACGTTTGTGTTATTAACGAAATAAAACAATAAATTATTTAATTACTTTTTATTTGCTCAAACCGAGACCGAGACCAAACCGAGACAAGACCGAGATCGAGACCGAGACAAAAAATTTCCTACCGATCAGAAACTCCTGGAGCCACTGGGGCATTACAAAAGTTTATTCCCGATCTTTTGATTGTATTTGTTCTTAGTTTCGTCAATCACACGTTTGCATGCGTTTCTCGTTTCGGCAAAATAATTGCAATTTTCAGCGGTCTGATTTTGTTGCCATTACTTTTAGGCTTGCTGTTTCCTACCTACAGCTCTTACGAGGCTATGGCGGATCGTTCTGCAGGATCGGCAATTTACAACACGCTGTAATAAGTTTGTGGTCAGGATTTGTGGCTAGAAAAAGATCCAAGAGGGCGGCAAATTAGTCCCCCACTGAGATCAGTGCTGGTTCGTCGAAAGTCTGAGTAAGTCCGTAGTTGATAGCAAATGCTTCAGCTTCTCTACCGACGTTGTCGGCCTTGTTGTGAAGTTTGAGCCAGATATCTGGGCATTGAAATCTCCCAGAACCTTTATTTCTGTATTGGGGTGATCGAACTGTATTGAATTGAAAGTGGTAGGTAGTGTTGTAAAAAAGCATTCGTAGGCTCCATCACTCTGAGGGCGATAGAGACAGCATATGAACTTGGTTAACCCCTTAGTGGTGAAGTTGAGCCACCTGACATCAAGGTTGTTAGGTTAGAGTATTTTCTCGCGGTGACACGAAAGTTCGCATAGGACAAAAAGGTATATTTTGAACTTATGTCTTATTCGGGAGTGTAAGTCGTAACCACGATGGGGAAAGTTTACTGTTGTTGTAGAACATAGAATATACTTGTGTTTGTGTAGGTGCTAGTATGTTTGGTCTATTTGCATGTAGATATTGGTGTATCGAATTAATGCTGGTATTTAGGCCTCTTGTGCAGGTAAAATTAACAAAAAGCCACAAATATAGCTTTTCGCAATAGTAGTATCCTTGAAAAATATAATAAGAACAATAATTCAGCAATATTTAAATAATTTAAATCTGATATTCATCCATAAATTATTGGTGTTACGTAAAACATATATAGAACATGTAAAACCTATTATATAAAATAGACAGGTAGAAATTTTAAAAGAGGATATAGGAACCGAAAAGGCATTATGAAAATAAAACAGAACTATTTTTTGAAACAAAATCACTTATTTGACGAAAAGTCACTTATTTGAAGAAAAAATTACACGTCGAAGATATAGACACATACATTCATTTATGTCTATTTTGATGCGCTGCTTTCAAATATGACCTCTGTTTTTGTCTATTATCCTTCGCATCTTCGCCGTCCCTCATTACACTTTGCAGTAGTATACAATTTTTTCCCAATCGGTACAATTTTTAAAGAAGTTATCTAAAAACATGGTGATTCAGCCGACCCTGGCTAGCCGCTCGAGCTCATCGCCTTGATGCGTCATTACAATTTTGTACCGATCGGCGACAAGCAAGAATCCGTAAATCGGTTCTTTCTTTTGGTCTTAAGAAGAGAAATGCCTAGAAATGGTATTTCAAGTACAGTGTATGTGTAGTGATACGTCTTGCTCGCAAAGGAGGCGAAAAAAGGGGGCAATATTCATCGGAAGAAGCGAATCAGGGGGTGAGTCCACATAAGATGTTATGCCAAAATTTCAAATATACATAAATACATGGTTATCTTAAATATATAAATACAGAAACTATCTGTCGTATAAAAGCAAAATGTGTAAAATACTAAACTGTAGTATTATGAGTAACCCTTAAATTTTTACTTAATAAAATTAAAATAGAAAATACTCTCAAATTTCTAAAACTAACTATATTAGAATAAAATAGAGTGCGAACGGGTTACAGTCAAAAAATACTAACAAACTGTTATTTATATACGAGGGCATGACAAAACATTGTTACATTTGTCGTCTGTGCACAATTACACAGAATCAAGCAATATATTCGGAATTGAAATATATTATATCGAAATGAATATAAGTAATAAGCAACAGTTAACGATACGAGCGATTTAAACCGTTCTCTAGTAATCTAGTCTAATCGGACATCCTACCAAAGAAATACTATTCAATCACAAAAAGTGTTTATATAACAAAATCAAAAGGCTAAATAAAGAAATACGGAAATATATACTGGTCGGCCTGCACATTTATTAATGTTTTACATAGAATAAAACGTTTATACCATATAAAGGAATATAAAAAAATAGAAACAAATGGTTATAATGCCTTCGCATTATCACGTTTTCGATATTTGATCCCCGTATGGGGCACATATGGGACTATAAACTACAAAATCAATTTGATGCAAATATTGCAAAACAAAATTAAAAGTTATATTTAATTATGATCCATTGACTCATACTGCAGATCTATATGAAAATTTAAGAGTATGGCATTTACATAAGGCATTAAAATTTGAAGAGAATAAACTTATCTACAGGATAATAAATAAAACTCAAAAATCAAATATTATCATAATAATTTCAAAGGGTATTCATAGCCACAACTAGAGAATTTATAGGCAATCGTACTGTTATTGTTACTAAAATGCAATTATCCTCAATACCAGTGTTCAAAAATACTGTCTAGAGGAATAAGGACGATGTATATTGTAATTATTGTTATTACTGTATTAATAAATAATTTTCAAAAAAAAAAAAATTAAGTAAGTCGAGTGCCCTTTTCTCTCGAAATTAACCCCTAAAAGCTAGCCACAAAGGCAAGCTGGCTCATAATGTACGAGCGTCTAAAACCCTAGTTGGGTATTATTATAGCTTTGCATGCCCCTCCGTTCGCTTTGCTCGCAACGGGGGCTCAATCAACAAGAACTAACCAAGTGCTAACCAAAACTAACCCAGGGCTAACCCAAACTAACCCAAAATTAAGACATGGATTCGTGTCGCATCGTATTTTCGATTGCAACTTGGGATTTAGCCGCTCGTCATAAATTTATCGGAATGTTATCTCGTTCGGCTTTGTCGACGCGATGTATACCGGAACGCATTATTTTTAAACAATTCGTCTTGATATGAGCCGACCGGTGAGGGAAAAAATTGGAGTAAACATTGCTTGCAGGATATGTTAATAAATAATAATAATACCTATTTACAAATTCGCATTTGCAGATGCGAATAACTTTAACTAAAATTGGCCTTCAAATTTGCAGATGTGAAGGGCCCCCAACAGCCTCCACCCCAGTAGGTATATTATGTAAAAGTAGTTAGAGGCACACTATATCCCTACATTTGCCGATGTAAAGGATATATGTACAGACAAAAATAAAACGGTATAGTGCTATGTATTTGCAGATACAAAACAAATAACCACCAAAAACAATTAACCACCATACTATTGCAACCCTCTTACATAAAATAATTGCATTGAAGGTAGCGAATTATTACACTCTTGGTTTCTATTCAAAACAGAAATTACAGTATTTGCAGATACTATAAATATGCTAAAAAATCGTTGCATTTGCAGATGCAGTCGAAAGCATAACCAGGGTAAAGCAACAAGCAAAAAGGTGAATAGTTCGCTGTATTTGCAGATACAATCGATCGTACCCACTGTCTGCAATTGCAGTTGTAGGTAGTGAACTTATTCATGAACCTATTTTTCTGTTCAAAAACAGAAATTGCAGCATTTGCAGATGCTGTAAATAGGCTAATAGAGCGTTGCATTTGCAGATGCAATCGATATCATAAGTAGCAAAACCAAGGAAATTCTTTTGCATTTGCAGATGCATTAGAAGATCCTCACACGCTAGCTGAGGAAATAACTTATCCGAATCAAGACTTATGACAGTATGATAGAGAAGCACCAGATGGTCCTGAACAAAGTAACGACCACCTAGCTTTGTTAATAGGCAAAAAAAAAGACGAAATCATACACAAACAGTATGACAGAGAAGTATCCACCAGCTGCCAAGTGCAATGTCCTCAGACCATCAAAATTAAATCTCGAAGAGAGTACTAAATTCTGCCAAGACAACTACTGTAACAATTACAGAAATAACTATAGTCCGTGGGATTAGTGCCTTAGCCCTCCCTTTCAATAATTTAATTAGCCAACCGTCAGAACTAGAATTATACGTTTAAAATTGACAGAAATGAAAGGTAAACAGTTCAATAATAGAGTGGGTACAGGATTATAAAATCCCTTTCAATAGGACACCACTCCAGTTAGCAAAGTAGAAGACTACACAGGACAACAAAAAATTTAATTTCAAAATACGCATTCTTGGGGCGTACTATACCAATTTAATTGATTTTCATTTGGAAACCAGTTGTAAGATATGTAAAGTTGAAGGGTATACAAACTGTACTCTACTTAGTCAATTGGCTACTTATTGGTAATTCAAAAGAGAATTGCTTAAAAGTATAAATAAAATTACACAAACATTACAAGATTTAGGTTTTATATAAATTTCGAAAAAAGCGTAGTTATTCCCGGGCAACAATGCTCATTTTTGGGGTTTATACAAGAGAAAAGAGACCTACTGGCAGAACTGTCTATTATCTTTTACTCTGAAAAATACTTACTCACATCTCCTTGCAGAAAGAAACAACCATTGTAGAAGAAAATTTCCCTGGCTGTAGGGAAATTAGAAAGTCTCCTGAGAAATTAAACTGATAATTTTTTATTGCAAACTATAGATCAGTGAAAAAGAAACCGATACGTATTTTTTTTCCACTAAAGATGAATATTACAAGAGCTATACCAGTTTTTAGTTTTGTATATATAGATATACTATGCATGGTGTGACGTAACAATTCATGCGTATTGTGACGTCATAAGCACATCTCAAGGCGTTGTATCTGCCTCATTTTTCGGCTTATGGAAAAAAGAAAAAACACGTGTTCACTTATTTTTCATGGGCTATCGAAATCAGCAATAATAAAAAAAAATAAATAAAAAAAAATATTGATGAAACTTTCTCATTCTCAGGAGAGCCTTTCTATAACAAAGCGTACCTAATGAAGCGATAAAAGTGATTATTTCTTCATTGACAGATAGTGCTCTCAAACAATACGGAAATATTTACAATAAATAGGGGAATTTCTGTTTTTCTAAGCGCCAACAAATATATAACAAAACCGTAAACTTATTCTTGAGCTCCTAAACATTCAATTGTCTTCGGAGTCATCCTACTCTACCATGAGCTCACACAAATCTGCACTTTCTCCAATATTGAATTTTAAACAAAAGACGAAGCGGTTATAAAAGGTTTCTCAATGGAACATTTAACAAAAGACCCCCAAAACCAAAATACTCAATTACTTGGGATTCCTACCCAGTTCTGCAGCGCTTAAAGAGCATGTACCCTCACGAATCCTTAAATCTACAAATATAACTTTAAAGCTAGTAACACTCTTAAAACTAATAATGGCACACCGGCACACTGACAACCCGGAAGTAAAAATAGACAATATTTTTAAATATGAATACATAATTGAAATCAGATTCCCGGATAAAATAAAAGCAAGTGGCTTAAACAGGCTTCAACCTAATTTGATATTACCTTATTTTACCAATCAACCTGAACTATGTATAGCCACACTATTAGAGACTTACATAGAACGCACAAAAAGAAAAAGGGTGCTACTAGTCAATAAAAGGTGAATAGTTGGTTGTATTAGCAGATAAAATCGATCGTACCCTCCACTGTCTGCAATTGCAGTTGCAGCTAGTGAACATACCTATTTTTTCTGTTCAAAAACAGAAATTACGGCATTCACAGATACTGTAAATATGCTAATAGATCGTTGCATTTGCAGATGCAATCGATACCACAAGTAGCAAAACCAAAGAAAATGTAATACTCACTCACAAAAAGCCCTGTCACCCAGACAGTATAAGCACGGAAATCTTTGGGGCACACAGCACGCGACACGGGGCAACTTCAGCAGCTCAAAGAATTTGAGTTACATTACAAACCATTCAGAAGACAGCTGGCTCGACAGAAAAATCAAAAGTACTCTCAAAATTCTATAACAAACTTGGCGTGGGTTATCCCACTGGATTTGCACCTTGTTTACTGAACCATAATTTCTAAGGAATCATATAAAAATTGAGCTACAATTATAACTTACTTACCAACTTGTTATCATATTACATAAGAATATTGGTATAGTATTAAAAATAAGTTAAAGGTTGATATCAGTTAAGCGTTAAACATGATATATGTACCTTCATATGTGTGTTATTAAATCTAATGGTTTTAAATTTGAATTTTAGTTTATAAAAAGGGCCTTACAAATCTAGGACTACAGAAATATCGCAATTTTCAGTTAATGTAGATTACATCGCAAATACTTTAAACATCTACAAAGTGTAATGAGGGACGGCGAAGATGCGAAGGATAATTACAAGATCAATCGACTTACCTGTAAGGAAGATCGATCGGAATTATCCGAGCATCTTCGCCGTCCCTCATTACAAACCCACCCAGTCTTTACCTTCTCCCTTTCACCCCAAATGCAATGTAATCAAAAATCTCACGAACCAAAATTGTAATGACGCATCAAGGCGATGAGCTCGAGCGGCTAGCCAGGGTCGGCTGAATCACCATGTTTTTAGATAACTTCTTTAAAAATTGTACCGATTGGGAAAAAATTGTATACTACTGCAAAGTGTAATGAGGGACGGCGAAGATGCTCGGATAATTCCGATCGATCTTCCTTACAGGTAAGTCGATTGATCTTGTAATTATTCATACATTTTTAGGGAAGAAAAGAATAATACAAGAAAACTAAACCGTAATAAATATAATGAGTTTTAAAAACTTAAAAGTCACAATTTTTTTTTCAAAGCGTAATTTAATTTATACATAAAAAAGTTGTATTTACTTTTCAAAGCAATTTTTGAAGTGAAACTCTTTAGGCGGGGATAACTAAACGAGAATTGAGAGTGAAATTTCAAGGGCGCGTTACATTTAGGAATAATTTGTTCTACGAGAGAGAAGGAGAAAGAAAATTATACATTTTATATCTAATACAGCAATATACAGTTTAAGCTACGCATGCGCGCGCTGTGGCAGTACGCGTTAGAGCTGCTGATGTACCACGTATTGTGTAATTAATATTTATCATTGTGTTTTGAGATTACGTGTATGGTGCTGCACGCGTATTTTTTTGATGTTGTCTTTTTCTTGTGTAGTCGCTGAGATCGGTTTCACGTTTGAGGGTCCACAGTAGTACGGCAATATGCTTCGGGTCCATTTTCCACCTTACCACCTTTTCATTTAAGCAATTTGATTTTTATTTTTTTGCTACACATATCTTTGAAGGCATTCCATGATATATTTTCATTTTTAAAAAACGCAGAAAATTAGAGTCCTTGAAAATGTATCAAATTTGCCGGCCAACAAACATGCCTTCTTTAAGCATTGCTAAGCTTGCTTACTTTTACGCGAGAATTACTCTTTCAAATAAAGAAAAGCATTTCTTTCTCCATTAAGGGCTTTACATTTTTTTATGAGCTCGAGTTTTATGTACAGAGAGGATAAATAGATATTCTGCTGCTCAATCAAGGATTTCATAAGAACGTTTTTCACATCGGACACAATATTTTCACATTTTCACATTTTTTAGCAACGGGTTCATGCCATGGCATATTTTTGTTGCCTCAGACACCCAGCAGTCCGATTGATGAGGATGAAGGAATGAATGGTCGATACTGCGATAATGAGGACGGCCGTATTGGCTTTTTGAGTTTTTGCTGCAATGAAATGGACCAAATCCCGTTATGTTTTGCGATCTTTGGAAATCAATCTATCTATCTATCTATCTATCTATCTAACTACATAATGTTGGTTTTTTGGGTCTTCTGTGCTATTCGAATGAAAATAGTATATTATATACCTAGGTTGAGAAGTAAGCCATTATTTACCGAGCACTTTTATATATATAATATAATGTGCGAGGTTAATAATGGCCTTCTCAACCGAGGTATATATAGATTTTTTTTTACTACTAACACTGATATATTACCATATTTGATTCGATTTGGTATTTATATTAGTCATTTTCTACTTATTTTTCAAATAGTTCGAAATATCAGGTAGCCTGGAAGTTCAATTGTCTAACTGACAGATATCGTAACGCAATCTGAATTATAAGATCCTTTACACAAATAGTGCACTATATAAAAATCGGCCTTTCCCATTTCGATCCGCATGACCCTCCGCTCGCTTCGCTCGCTACGGGGGCTCAAGAAAAGGAAACTAATCAGGTGCTAACCCAATCTAACCGAAGACATACCCAAAATCAAGAAGAAAACTGTTTAGAAACATAATCTTAAAAATAAAATAAAAAAAAGCAACAGGGTTCGAACCCGCGTTTTCCAGGTGAGACCTAATGATCTAAACCTCTACACCACGAGAGCTCTCGATAGAAATCGATTGCATCACGCAGACATATCGTAATACGAGATGGATCGACCAATAGGAGAGATCGATTTTTACATAGTGCACTATTTGTGTAAAGGATCTTTAAATGCACATAATCTCCTGATAGCTCCATACATACAAAGTACCTTCTTTCCACCTAAATTTTGATAAAATCGTATTATTAATAAGAATACTATGGGAGTCATGAAAAGTGAGTCATACTGTATATAACTTTTTTACTAATAGCACTGATACAATCCTTATCATTATTTGAATTGATTAGATTTTGAAATTAATCATTTGCTACTCATTTTTCAAATAATCCGAAATGACAACTAGTTGTCAAACTAACAAGTTGAAACTTAAATGACATTTTTCTACAGCCGCGCACAAAATAACTAAATACTAAATTCAAATGAAATCGCAAAATCGACGAATGCCGTGGATCCCTATTTTGCGCTCTAGCGCGAACATGGAAAAGGAAATTCTCACTTTTTCCGTCTAGTGTGCTGAATGGTCATGGAAACCAAAGATAAATAAATGACAGTCGTGCGTTTGTTACAGTTTGTTGCTGGCACTCCTGTTCTAAATATGCCCGAAGCCCGAACATAATATGTCAAAACTGACAGTCATTTGCAAATTTCAGAGAAAAATTTGGATTTAATTTTTTAAAATGCGGCTGTAGAAAAAGTTCTGTGTGTTTTTCGAGCGCAAAGTAAGATTGCCGTTTTCGAAAGATTACTGCGCCCCGCTACGCGTCGGGCAGTAACATTCTTTCTCAAGCGGCAATCCGTTACTTTGCGCTCTAAATACACAAATAACTATTTCCGTTTCATTATTGACCTAGGGTGTTTTTAATATAATTATTTACCTAGAGTGAGAAATGTTACTTCTCATTTGAGGAATGTAGTAAATAATGATGATCTATCATGTTAGTAGTAAAAAAACAATATTATTTGATGTAGCTACTCTGCAATCATGTATTACACCAACTTATAAATCAGCACAAATATTCCAGTTATGCTCTTGGTTCTTTATACTATCACGATTTGTATTTTTTATCTGTGACGACACGCCTTACTTAGCGTGTAGGAGAGTAACTCAGATTTAGGAACGCACTACTTCAAGTTGAGAAGAGATAATAAAGGAGACACATCGATAAAAACAATAACAAGTTTATTTACAAACAAACTTAACAACGATTAGATTGTATACTAATAAAGGCGTGTTTAAGATTATAGATGAATTAAGAGTTTACACTATACCCAATTAATATGAAATGCATGTCTTCTCGAGGGAGGCTTAGTTCAAAGTTTGTCTAGCAAGCGACGTTACTATTTTATTAATAAAGTTTATGTGAGCGGGTTGTCTTTTATTTAAGTATTTGTTCTGATATTTATAAGGTAAGTCTTTTAAGTTTATCACAAATTGCTAAGGCACTTTCACTACTTTTTAAAACTCCCCAAAAACTATCCCTTTACTAGACGTTCTAATACGTCATAAATTCGACTCTCTCTATACTTTTTAGAAGCCCCCGAATGCCGTATACCTATGCATACGTTCACCCAGGTTAGATAAGGACCTGACAACCTTATACCTGTGTATAAGTGTTCTCAGTTATGGGGGTTGTGGGATAGAACAACTAGAAGTGGACGTACCTGTGTACTGCCCAGCGACTAATTGAGCGGTTTGAGAGACCCGAAAGTCTGATTAACTCGGCGTTTGCCTGCGTATTTATATGTTACAAAATGCTGATGACTGCATCATTAAGAATTAAAGTCGTTCTCGTCGACCGCTCAAATTGTTTATAATTAACAGTGAATGTTTATATAATATTTTTCAAGTTCAAGTTCAAACTTGCGACAGGGTGATATTTAATTA
>MU182381.1:46536-69687 GCA_016904865.1 Pissodes strobi | reverse complement strand
GCATCTTGGAGTATTTAGCAACGGCGAAACTACAATGGCCGGTATAAAATTAGAATTAAGCAAAAATGGAAGAATATGATCCATATCACATATCAAAAAAGAAACAGTAGAATTCGGTCATATAATGAATACAATCTACAATTATATTCAATGACATGATCAAATAATAATGTTTAAGATGTTCAATCGCACTATTACAGGATGCAATGGCAAATGAAGCCATTGACGTAGGGAGAGGTGAATAATTGCTACTAAGCGGTGCATATGTGCTACTTGGTCTAGACTTTAAATTTAATATTAGAAGGCTGCTCTTCTATGAGTTGTAGTATTATTTGGAAATATACAGGATGGCCTGCGTGCTCTTTCTTCGACATACTTCTACTAACTAATTAATTTTCCTTTTACTTCGCATCCACCTTAAATTGTAAAATAATGTCCACGATTTCATTACGAAACTAAATAAATTAACAAAGAAACGACGTTTCATGATTTTAATTATGGTCCATTTTGTATTAAAGTCATTATTTTCATCAGGTTTCTGCAGAATTCCTATATACATTACACAGTAATCAAGTGTCGTTCGCTTTGAAGTACAATCGCATCTCATCAAAATTGTAATTGCTTTGAAGCACAGCTAGCTAGAATGTAACATTAAAAGAGAGTCGAGTTCTCTTTGTCGTAAAAGTGGTAATTATGACATTCTTCCTTAGGAAAGAGAAGTATACAACTTATTAGGGCTTAGAAGTAAGAGCCGTATTAATTTTCCTGAATGCTATGGTGCGAACCATGACGTTTAGTATAAAAGGTATTTTACGTAAAAGATAAAATACGTTCTTATATTTAGGCGGATTTCTTGAATGAATTTCATAATAAATCGTTTCTAACACCTTCAGCCTTATTCTTATACTTATTTTTGCTCACCTGCATGAAAAAAGCTTTCATCCTTACTAAATCAATAAAATGATTGTGCTTATAGACAAACCCTTGGTTTTTGAATATTTTAAAATTTAATTTGGTTTAATATTTTAATATTCTTTTCCTTCATCAATTTGTAAATGGAACTATTTGTTATATCAATACCTTCATTCAATATAATAATTTTTAGTAAATTATATTTTATGATGCAAATATATACTCAGTCGTGGCGTATCCGCGATAGCTTCTTGACTTTTCTTCTGAGGTTCTTATAGCACCGGTATAACGTGCTATTAGAACTTCAGGAAAAAATCTAGTAAAATTAATGTGGTTCTTTAAACTAGAATTTTGTAGGACCATAGCTCCGACTTATGTTTTCAGGTTAATATTTTTTGTGATTATTTACAATAATTTTAATATGTGTTTATATTTGTGTACAGATTAGTTAAACAATATATTCAAATTTAGAATATGTATACTGCAAAATTTGGTAATTGTGAGGAGACTAGAAGAATTCATTCTGATATATTTCCATACCACATAAAAGAACCATTGAAAGGGTTGATTGTATCTTATGAGAAAAAGGTAAAAGTAAAATTATATAAAGTACTTAAAACTAAACCTTTTTGGCATTTCGTAAGTCTCTTGGGTTCCACTATATATTTCCTTATTCGACGGATGTTTTCTCAATATACATGAAACAACATTCCAGAATTGCCTCGATTTTTGATGCAGTGGTGTGTTATTCAATCTGTCAAGTCCTTCTTGCGGTAAACTTTCGTCGAATATACAAATATCTTAAGATTCACCCATCAAACTAAATCGAATGGGGTCATGACGGGCGACCTCGGTGTGGCCACCGAGATCGGTGGGTCTATGATATTGCTCTCATAGGCCCACCTCGAACTTTCCATCGATAACCAATAATATCTGATAAATGCTGACGAACTTAATTGCTAAAATTTGGCGATGCACTATCATGCATAATCCACATTTGATTTCTAATTTCTAAGGTCACATTTTCTAATAAACCCTTTATGTTTTGTTGCAAGAATTGAAAGTACTAGGTATCATTTAAACTGTCTTCAAAAAGAATGGTCGAATGAGATGACTCCCAATAATTTTCACTCACATGTTAACCATTAAACTTTATTGGTATTAATTTACTTTGTCTGTACTATTGCATGGGGATTTTATTTTTGCCAAATATGCAAACTGCGGCTATTTATTACTCCGTCTCGAGTGAAACCGGCATCGTCACATAATACTAGCAAAAATTTGGATTTTGCCTGAATCGTTGCAAAAACTAATTTGCTTAATTGGCTTTTACAGGATAATCAGCGGAAGATATAGCATGATTGTATCTTTTGGACTTGATAAGAATGTAGCAGTTGTTTTCGATGGGTCTCACGAATAACTCATTTTGTCGCATGAATTGGGATCGATAGCTTTCTTACATGAATATAGAGATTGCTATTGTGATTTTGATACTCGATGTCGTAACTATAAGCTATAAAAATGCCTGCATAAATTACAATACATTTTATGAAGCTGGTATTTCAGTAAACTCAACCGTGTTCCATCATTCACATTTATTTCATTTTTTCATAAAAGTTACGAAAACCAGAAAATGTGTTCATTCAGCTCTCATTTTTCCCATATAAATAAAGTGATCGTGCTGATAAATGCTATTTTCCTTTTTTTTAATTCAATTAGTTTAATATTTTTAAACATATCCCATACTATGTGACTGATTGCTGTTTTGATTTTGGTATGCGATATATACCTTATTCTCCTGCTTTTCTTTAATCCAATTTTTTTATACTGCATCAGTTTAAAATACGTAACTAACTTCTTCACTATAAAAATTCCTAAATAAATATCATTTTGAAAAGCGTATGTTTCAATAAGCTTAGTCGCGGTCCATCATTCCAATTTCTTTCCTTATTTTATAAAATTTACGAAAACAAAAAATGCATTCATACAGCAGTTGGTAGTTCAAGCCAAAAAAATAACGAAAAAGAAATAGTCATGTGTTTTGTTATTAACTTGGTTATTACTAATAGAAAAATTTTCTTAAGTCTTAGTTTTATTTGTCACGATTTTGTACCTACTTTTTACTAATTTTTGCCCATTATGTTAAGGAACAGGAGGATAGGCAACGGAAAATCGAATTACAGCTTAAAAGCCGTATCCTACGAGATTCAGTGTCATGTCACGCTTCTGATGTGTCAAAAAATATCCACAACAAAAGGGTCCTAGGACTTTTGCAGCATTTTAGTGTCCTAGTAGTTTAAAGTTCAATTTTTCGTCCTAAAAATTATCTAAAAATGCATTATTATTAAACAGTATGAACTAAATGACTAAATGAACACCACGAGTCAGAAAAATATAGAGCTGTACTTATCACTTCTAAATACGATTAGTATAATCAAAACGAGAAAACGAGGTTCTAAGGCGTCCAATTTTTTTTATTTCCTGTTTTGTAGCGGCGAAATGTAAATAAACGAAAACATTTGGAACCCAGTTTTTCAACAAATATTTTTAAATATTCAAGGTCAGCGAATGCAACCCTTTTTCCAAAGTTGCATTATTTCAATTTAGGGAGTAAATATATACTTCAATTCTGACAAAAAAATATGGAATTTATCTATCATTGCATAAGGAACACAAAAATGGTAAAAGAAAGAATGGTTGCCATTTTAAATTTGAAAAATACCCTGGGAGTCAAAGGGGTGAAAGTAGAACGACAACAAATGCCTCATCAGTTGCCTCCCTTGATATATAAATTGACGTGTTTCGCCAAATTTTCATACCGTCATTACTTTAGGCAATATTATGCTGTTCGTTTTCAAATTGACACTCTGTATATAATTTTGCAACAAATATCAAAAATATTTTTAAAGAAAATTTATAGCCATATGACAGACAGTAATATAAAGAATAAGATAGACGAATACATATCGAAGCGGAAGGCGTGGATTTTTGCTGCGGTGGGGAAGCAACATAGATCTATTATAAATTTTTTGCATTCTATGGCAACTACTCCATCGCATTACTAAGCTGTGGTGGTTTTCTGCACGTGTATATTTACAATAGCCCTTCCTCAAGAGATAACAAAATAAATTTCCTTTGAGCTCAACTGCCAAAACTAAATCTAATTACTCAACATTCGTTTCACAAATCGATAAACTATTACTAACCTCTTAACTAATAAAATCTAATAGACGTGTAATAGTCTAAGAGCCAGTGACATTTTTCAGTGATGATTTAGTTAAGGCCTATTTTTTGAGAGGATGTTGAAGGGGGCGTAACCAAGTTTCATCCGTGAGGATTAGCCCGGGTTCAAGTCGTAAGGGGGCGGCAGAACGACCCCCCTGTGTAAAAGAACTGCATCTTCTTATTATTTAGTTAAGGTTTAATTTTTTTTCAGTACTCCTCTGATAGCCCAAAAAACATCGATCTAATATTAACAAAACGATTGGCCAGTCTTAAGACAGTGGCAGAACATCTCTAACATGTCGTGGAAGCAATGAACTTTTTGTCATTTAGTTAAGCTTCATTTATTAGTATGGTGTTGTAGCAACTATTCCAATTGGCAGAACAAGCTGCATGGCAGATCAATTGGTATGCGCCATATGCGCGCTTTGACTTCGTGCGCTCGGTCGCAGATTAATTAGTATTATAAATGCTTTAAATATAAACATTAATTTTGTTGGTTTATTTAGAACCTTTTTAGTAATCACAGACCTTTATTTACCTTAGGAGCTGATATTTTAATACTCATTGGATGGACATGCGACTTAAAAATTAAAATTTTTTTTTTTCATTCGAGAATAACTTTGCAACTGTGAGGGACACGATGAAGCTGTACCGGTGTTTTTTATAGGAAATTTAATTTTCTAGGCCTCTTGTTTTTTTTTAGTATATTGCTCAGTGTCTGCGACATAGTGAAAAAAAAAATGCAACAAATATTTTTTACATTTAAACGCAAATATCTTTTGAACTCTGCTAGAAACCAGAATATGATTCAAAAAATGTTTGTAGAAAATTTGATTTTCTTAAAAAAAGGTTTTTTTAATAATTTTTCGTATCTCACGCAATTTCGGACATAAGTAAAAATAAAGAATTGCCTTTTCGGGTTTCGGTAACAACGGTTATAATCAGTATCGACTGAGAACTACAAATTATGATGAATATTAATTATTGTAGTAGTTTTCTTAATTAAATTAAGAAATGGACTTGCCTAGAAAAAAATTACAAACACGTTTTGAAAAAATCGTGATTATTATGTTCCAAATAGATAAAAAAACATTGTGAATATGTATAAAATCGATTAATTTTCTCGGAATATATCAAAAATGTTCCAAAGCAGGAAATACATGAAATAACCTTTTATAGACAATTAATTTAAAAATATTTTTATATGATAAACAACATGAAGTAACACATATAAGAAAATTTAATATTAATTTTTCAGGTAGGTGCGCCTTCAATTCGTGCCCTTTGTTTTTTTGTTATCTAAGAAAATATAAATGATTCTACATATATTCACAATGCGTTTAATCTAACTGAAATATGGAACTTTAATAATCACGATTTTCTAGTAATTTTTTCTTGGTAATCGCATTTTTTAAATTATTTTTCTCTATATCGCAGACACTAAGCAATATACAAAAACGTGTCAAGAAACCTTTTTTTGTAGATAATTAAATTTCCTTTAAAAGCTAGTATACAACAGTTGTTCGTGTTCCTCGTAGTTGCAAATTTATTCTCGAATGAATAAAAAATTTTAATTTTCAAGTCGCATTTACATCGAATTAGTTTTAAAATATCAGATCTAATGATAATAAAGGTATGTGATTACGAAAAAGGTTTTAGATATATGAACAAAATTATTGTTTGTATTAAAGCATTCATAATACAAATTAATCTGCGACCCAGAGCACTAAGTCTGGGTGCGCATACGACAAATCGTCCTGCCAGCTAGTTACGACCGCCATTTTGTTCATCCAATTGGCATATACACTTGGTATAGTTAGTACAATAATATATTAAGAACCAAATTATAAAAAATGTATTGCTCCCACGATATGTTCGGGATGTTCTGCCACCCTTTTAATCCAATCAGTCTGCCAATATTAGATCAATGTTTGTTGCAATTAGAGGATAAATGGAAAAAATTTCAGCCTTAACTAAATATTAAAAAGATGCAGACTTTACACAATAGGGTGTATTCTGCCACCCCCTTACGACTGGAATACGGGGTAATCCTCACGGATAACAGTTAGTAATGTCCTCCTTAACATCCTCTCAAAAATAGGCCTTAACTAAATCTTCACTGAAAAATTTCACTGGCTCTCCTACTATAACTATCTGCATTTATGTTTAAAATTTTCAGAATTATTTGTTCCCTTATCACGCGGTTCGTTAGGGCGCTCGTAATTGTTATATTTTGCTTTAGTTGCAAATATTATGAAACTGTTTCTCTACGATGACACGTAGTTTGTGCAAGTATTTCGTATGTAATGAAAGGTTTCTGTAAACCTTGTAGAATTGACGCTATCTAATTTGAAATGGAAAAGCGGGATCCTGCACGATGCAATCGTATACGAGAAAGTAAACTACGTGTATTTGCTTACTTTGTATCCCATTACGATCGGATTTTCCGCAGAGCTGATTTATATTTTACCAGTTTTCATTTGTGAAACTAAGCATTCTTAGTTTCATAAATTCATCATGTCATAGGTAGAGAAAATTAATACTGTCATAGGTAGAGAGAATTACTACTTACTAAGACGATAATTTTACTCATCGAAACATCAAAAGTTTCCCTATATCTTTTAGAAACAGAATTATTTTTAAATTTTTGTAACAGATTAAGTCTAAAACTGCTTTCAAAAACATCCCAATATCTATTGTGATAGCAATAATTGGACTTCCTAATATGAATTATGTGATACACTGGATACTCTAAGACCTAGGCGGATAATATTTTAAGTTGTCTACTTTCTAATAATATTATTTGTATAATATTATTTTACTTTCAAGACGTCTTTTCTTTGTGTGAGAGAAGAAAGAGTGAACATTAGCTAAGCCTTAACTTCCATAGCGTTTCGAACAAAGGGACTAATGGATGTATCTAATACAAAATTTATAAGGTTTCTTGAAGGGCAGCTTTTCATCTTTTACGTCTTTAATAATATAGCCTAATGAAATTAACTGCAAAGATAACTACGTAGTTTATTAGGACCTAAATCCTGTAAACTACAAGCGCTAGTTATTATCGGTAATCTTAATAGCTCTACATTAACAATGGCGAATCCAGCGAGTAACATAAACTGTTGAAATGAAAATTGCGTCGAAATAGTTTTGCCCTTTATTGAGGTATCCGTTATTGGAGAAATAATTACCCACCTATAACTTAATATTCAATAACTCTATGTTAGTGATTTTTCTGTTTGAACTTCCATTGTCTGAATTTGGATTTTAGTATCATTTCGATCGGGTGTATCTATTGTTTTTAATTGGGAATTAGAAACAAGAAGAGTAGTAAATTTAAGTTATGAATTATGAGTTAAAATGGGTTTACTTTTGAGAGCATTAGATATTTTATTAATAATATTATTAAAATACGTTCTTATAGGAGATGCAATACTTAATAATATATTGATTCGTACCTTATGGTTGAGTTGATAAGCACTAACTTAAACTATACTACTGGAAAATTCAAGCAAACCTAGCGATTTTTGAAGACAGAACTTCTTTCGGTCCGTTTTGCACATTTTTTCTGGATTATCAATAAAACACCTCAGCAGTCAGACATTAACACAAACACTTTGTCTGTGTTCGGCTCTTCAAGGCTCATTCGATGAGAGTCGGCTCAAGTCGAGCGAGAGAGAGAGAAACAGTCAGTAACAAGAGACATAAGGCATTTAAAGTCTTACGTGTTTTACCCTGTACAAGTCCCTGTAGTATATTAATTCAAATAATCATCTACCTACCTGCCATATCATAAACATAATTATCAGCTATTACAATAAATATGTATTATGCCGATCTGTATTTTATATTCACTTTTGACGCAGGTATTCCTGTCGGCGACATGGCTCAGATGGTAGAGCGCTCATGCAATACCCGGCGCACAGAAGGTGAGGCCTATGAAACTAAATTCAAATCTAGTAAATGAAAATAATTAATTTATATCAGATAACAGACACTTTTTTGACTTTGTAACATAAAATTTTATTTGCAAATTTGCGTTACTTTTGGAGAATCCGGTTTACAAACTAAATATCTATTACTTTTTTTAGTTTATTTTCTTCGTACATAACATATATTGGGGGGAGGGGGGAAAGGGGGAAGGGGGGATTGTTCCAGCCCACCTTAACATATTTAAAAATGGTTTAGAATTTTAAGAAGATGGAGAATTAGACTTAATACATAAAAAAAAGAATTTTCAGCCTTTTATCGAAACGTAGGTGCTTGTAGCCCGGAAAATCATGAAGATTGAGATTTATGTTGATGGTGGTGGCCAAAAGTTTTAATTTGTTTTTATAAATCGGAAGATAAATAAAAACTACTTGTACATGGTGGATGGTGCAATGTATGTTTATAATAGAGAGGTAAATAACCAATTATTTTAAAATTGTGGCAACCGGGATAAACGACCATGATCTACAGTTTAAAAATATTTCTGATCACGAGGTGTTGTCGCTTGTATCCTAAACCGTTGGCAATATCGCTATTTTATATAGAACTCCCTGTATGGAACGTGTAGTCAATCAGCAACTACTCAAGTACCTCGAGAACAACAAAATAGTCAGCGATAATCAATACGGCTTTCGCAAAGAGAGATCGACAGGAGATTTATTGGCCTATGTCACGCATATATAGAGTAGGGCAATTGAGAACTACGGAGAGTCTCGAGCGATTGCGTTGGATATTTCAAAGGCATTCGACAGAGTTTGGCATGACGGACGGCTCAACAAACTACCGTCCTTCGGACTGCCAGCCTCCCTCTGCAGCTGGCTTGCCAGTTTCCTTAAGAGCCGATCTCTGCACGTTGCAGTCGATGGACACATCTCGGGCACATTCACCATCAACGCGGGCGTGCCTCAGGGCGCAATGCTTTCACCAACTCTGTTCCTAATTTATATTAATGACCTGCTGACCGAAACAAATAATCCTGTTTACAGTTTTGCAGATGACAGTACCCTTGTCTCCCTTTAGATCAGAAAAACCCTTACCACCGACTGAGACTCATCACCGCAGACGGGAGCAGATTACAGCAATTAATCAAGACCTGGTGAAAGTTCAAACTTGGGGCGACCGAAATTTGGTCCAGTTCAATGCAGCAAAGACCCAAGCAGCCACGTTTACCAAGAGGGCCATTACAGCGGGGCCTGACATCACTATGGCAGGGTCGACCATTCCTTCATCCTCGTCTATCGGACTGCTGGGTATGTCGGTCAACAGCAATATGTCCTGGCATGACCACGTTGCTAGCATCGCAAAATCAGCCTCCCAGAAGCTTGGTGCGCTATTTCGCAACAAAAAACTCTATACACCCCAGCAGTTGCTCTTGCTCTACAAAGCGCAAATAAGACCGTGCTTAGAATATTGCGCACATATCTGGGGTGCCGCACCAAAGCACACCCTAAAGCTGCTGGATTCCATTTAGAAGAGAGCTGTGCGTCTCGTGGGCGACCCGGAGTTGACCCGGAATCTAGATAGTCTGGAACACCGCAGACATGTAGTCTCCCTTTGGTGTGTGTGCCACTGCCATAAAAAAAACAAAATTTATTTTTGAAAATTTACATATGTTGGATGTGATCGCAATTCATTTCAATGCACTTTCTATAATATTTCCCTAATTTGGATAAAGCATTCTGAATAAACTCGGGATGTTCTTCATTCAAGGATTGCATACTTACTTCGATCCTGTCCCTTAAGTCATCCAAATTTTGGCTTCTTTGTTGGTATACTTCATCCTTTAGATAGCCCCATAAAAAATTTTCTAAAGGAGTGAGGTCAGGACTATTAGGTGGCCAGTTATTAGTCTTATGGGTCCCAACCCACTCATGAAACCAATTGTTCAAAAAAATCTTACTTCCATGGTATTATGAGGCGGTGCGCCGTCCTGGTGCCATATGATGCGGTTGTATTTCCTAAGAGGAAGCTCTTCTAATGAACCATCAATTTCATTGAGGAACTGCATATATCGTTGTCCTGTTAACGAGCCTTCAAATATAATTGGGCCGATTATTCGGTTTCTAGGTATACCGCACCAGACATTCAATGACCTACGACCCTGCTTTTAAATTTCTACATAACAGCGAGAGTTCACTGTTGCCCACATATGTGCGTTTCGTCGGTTATACAACCCTGCTGTGGTAAACGTAGCCTCATCGCTCCATAAAATCTTATTAAAAAAATCCTGATCTTCATTTCTTCTAGCTAGCATTTCATTACAATATGCTAGTCTTCTAATTTTGTGATCATTTGTCAATTTTTGAACTGGCATCATTTTATATGGGTGATATCCATATTTATGTAAGACATTTACAATCTTTTTTGTAAATTTTCCAGAGTATTTGCTGGCATGAGCAAGAGACAAATTTGGATTTTCTAATAATAAGTATGCAAAATAATCAGATAAAATAGGATCATCCCCTTGAAAATACAATAAAATTTGTAGTTCTTCATCTTCATTTTCTCTACATATTCGCTTTTTTTCTATAAATAGTTTTACGCTCCCTCATGCTCATGCTCTTTTCGGTATAATAAAAAGTAGATCTAGCAGGAACTGGCCTTCCGGGATGGATTCGCCGATACTCATGTTGCGCTTGAGCAACATTATTATTATTCTTATAATATAAGCATAGTATTTCTAATTTTTCTTCTTCTGTGTAACCCATTTTACCAGTTAAATACAGAAACTTTGACAGTGAAATAAATTAATAATAATGACAGCGCTCGACTCGTTCAAGATATTTGTTTTTCCATGGCAAGTGTGATCTGCTAAAACTACATAATTAGGATTTTCAAATGGAAATATTTCGAAAACGGCTGAACCAAATATCAGCACATCCTATATTTTTGAAATCAGAAAGAAAAGATCTTTCGTTTTAGCGAAAAATATACAGGGTGCTCCATTAAAAATTGCCAAGTTAGTATTTTTTACTTACTTTGCGATATTCATTTGTTTTTTTACCTAACATTTTTAGGCGATTTAGGATAAATCCTACAACTTTTATATTTAAAGTTTTCTTCTATCTTTTATAATAAGCCCAGTAGGCGCTGTCTAAATATAAGGAAAGACCCTGTATACCGTCGCTGTCATATTAATATCTCCTATGTGCGTATTAAACAGTTTTGAGGAAATCAACAAACACCTTTCAAATCCTTAATTTTAATAGTTATATTACCAAAAATTGTTGAATAAGCTTTTAATAATATTACTGTTAATGCTGAGTCATGATTATGTAAATTATAACTTAATTTTTAATTAACTATGGGCTTTTTCAAATTTATTTTCACACCAAGAACATATTAAATGAATTTTTTGTACACATAGGATAAATTAAAAGCCATTGGTGTAGTTAAATAAAAAAGAATTTTACTTAAAAAAAATTCAAGCTTTAATGAATAGATAAGATTACTTCTTTTTATCTGGCCTAAATTTAAGTGAATCGTAAAATGCCCGATGAGGTTCTTCAATGAGAGATTTCAGCTCCTGAAGATGTCTATATTTAGACTCATTTATAGGAACTGAACCTTGAGACAAAGCAGGTGGTATTGTCCCAGGTTTGCCGATCTTTCTTCTTTGAGGTAGTAGTGTGTACTCATCTGCATGATTTATTTTAAACAATATTGAACCATCAGATTCATATAAAAGAGCCCGTATATCTACAACTTGAGGCTCTCCAGCTCTATTTTTACCAGGTCTTAAGGCAGCTAGCTTTGAGTCAAGTTCTTCAAAGTTAGCAAAAACTGTAGTCCAAGGCTTTTACATTGCATGGATTGGAGGATCTAGCAGCTCTCATAAAGGCAATGTAATCTGAGGGTGAGTTAATTGAAGGCTTAAAGTACTTTTCTAAGGTTGCATGAACATTACCTGCTCCGATCTTGTATGACCCTTCTCTAAGTAAATTTGTTCAATTTGTATGGACTTTGCTATTGCTAAGTCACTAAGACAACTTGCCAGAACTTTATTTCTATTTTGGTAATTGCAACCATCGGATATTAGAGTTGTTTTACAGTTTCTGGCACACATGAAATAAAGTCTACCAGGCACGAATTAAACTCGTTACTTGAAGCACCGCCATTTGCCTCATGCCACACATACAGTGTCACATTTCTACCATTGAGCTCGTACAAAGCAAAAATTATGTACTTGAATTTCTGTTTGTAGTACACCTTAGATGCAAGTATTAGGGACAGAGTAACACACTTTGCAGATCCATAGTAAGGACAAGTTTTTATGGACTTGCGCTTGACTTTGCCTCATTTTTGGCTTCTTTGGCACTATCTTTATTCAAAATATGTTTTTCATAGTCTTCTGGACTTACGGTTCCAACCATGAAACCACAGCAAAAATCGCATTGGTCCCTTCTTGGCATATCAATTAGCGACACGCCACTCCCTGTAAACGGTAAACATGTGGAGCTTAGATCTGAATGTTGACTCAGCATAAATTTTGTTAGGCGAAGATCTGCAATAATGACTTGGAACTTTGAACAGTTGCTGAAGCTAAGAGAGAACATCATCCCTAACTATCTTTCTTGAACTTTTAATTTGTTTTTTACTATCCGTGCCTGTATAATTTCATCTGGTTTTTCGACCATCTCAGCATCTAAATCATTTTCAATGGATTTTACACCGTATGTATCCTTGACCCACCTTTTAAATGTATCTTTGCAAATAGAAAAAAATTTCTACACACTTCTAATTTGCAACCGTTTTTGGTTTGAAGATAGACATCATGTCCTTCGTTCTTGCATAATATCTGTTTTCTATTTGTGCGTCTTCGTATTACACATCTAGAAGTACCCAAGCATTTTACATTAGCTCGTTTTTCCACCCAAGATTCAAATTTCCAAAACGTGTTAAAATCGGCAATTCCATCTTCCTCTGTAAATGTGGCACACAAGAAGAACGTGGACCAGCTTTTAGTAGAAGTTTATGTGAACATCTTTCTTTTAGTGCTCGTTGTGGTTTAGCAATATTATTAATAACTTTTAATCCCGACCTCTTATATACCATATAACGTAAACCCAATGCTCTTTTCTTTTTTTATTCTTTTTGGGCTGTTTTTTGAACAGGTGTATTACCACCATCATTCTGGTCAGTTTCCTTAGTAATAGCTTCTTGGTCTTTATCAATTACATCCTCAAGTTGATCTTTATATATTTCCGTTATAATATCTTCTTGCTCTGCGTTGTATGTCTTGGTATGTGTGTTTTCATCTTCTGTAAAAGCGTCTGGATTCTCAACTACTTCCATGACAATGGTGTTTTGTTGACCAGGTTGAGCTGAATCTACGAGTATAATATTCTGATTAATTTCCTTATTTATTTAGTTGGTGGGTGTTAAAAGTAGTTCATTGATTTCGTTTTCCAACAAATTATCGAGTGGCCGAAACAGATCATCATCAGGTCTTATCATTAGCAAATTATCTTCTTTGTATGTCATGTCAGGTTGTGGGCTTCTGGACGAACCATTTTCAACTTCATCAGAATCTAATGGCGTATTACATTTCTTCTCTAGCATCATTAACAGTTTTTTATCACGCGACATTGTCCTGCTAAAAAAATCCTTTTTAAAAATAAGAACAAAACCTATACCAAGTCACTAAATTTAGTAGATGTTTAAATAAACATTGCTAAGATAATTATTTTTTACACTTCTAATTTAGATTTTTTAAATTATTTGTTCATAATTTTTATTAGCAAAGTAGTCTTGACAGAAAATCTATTTTAGCCCCCACATGAACACGAAAAAGCATTATTTAGCGAGTGTTTGGCAGGTATTTGATATGGTGGTTAGAATAAATTTTCTGTGAAGGGTAGTGGGTACTATACCTACTATAACTACCCTACCCTGCGCACCCATTTTTTAAATAAATTTTATATACAGGCTGTCAATTTGAAAAGGTACCAGTCTCTAAATTTCAGCCCCTGCATAAATTTAAAAAAATTGCAAAAACACGTCAAATTTATTTTTAAGGGGGACATTTTTTAGGTTTGTTTTCAATCAAATTACAGCAGCTCCTTGGCGGGGGCTGACATTGCCTCTATAGTCTTAAATAGAAAGTGATACCTCAGTTTAAAGTTATATAAAAAGCTCCACTTACCTTGGGGTAAAATCACAGTATGTAGTAAAGAATTGAAAGAAAGAATTATTTTATACTGTGGTAAAATCTTGAAATCACTACGCACTACGTTGTGTTCACAACCACGTGTTTAGAAATAATGAAACGATAGTAAACAAAAACAAAACAAAGCAAACAATATCTCCTATAAAAGCAAATGGGGCGAAAAACGATTTTGTATACTAATACTTGCTATGTGACAAATAAGCACATAAGTGAAATTAGGAATCAACTATATCAGCTGATCACATAGATATTAAAGTTTGCCTATATAATATGTATGCTTTGTGTAGCACATTGGAGCTATTTTGGAATACGTGCATATTGAAAATACACACAATTTAAGACCAAAACTGGGTTTTTGACCATATTGTCACATAGGAGGTATTAAAATGACAACGAGTTGTTTTTAGGTTAAATTTGGGGTCAAATATCGATGCTCGCTTTTCAAAAGTTAAAAGAGCGTATTATTTCTGAACATGACTGTTTAGTCGATATTTTTCGGTTTGAAACCATTTACAGGATGTAAAAAAGGAGTCCGAGATTTTTAAATAGATGCCGGATTTCCTCACAAAGAAATATATATTTTTTAAATGGCATTTTTTCCTTGTTTATAAATGAGACAACAATTTCTCAAGTTTTTAATATCTATCTTCGCGAATGGATTTTATTTCAGGTGATTTAAAATAGTCAGTACGGGCATAATACGGGGAATTACATTTATTTCATAAATAAGTGGGGAATTGTCGTGCAGTAATTACGATTAACAGATCTAAAATGTAAAATTTTGCTCCCACCTAATATCATCATATTTTCTTAACATCTGATTGTATGACGACAATGTTTTAGAGGGTATTAATCATCAAATCCAAATTAGAGCAGTTTATCATCACTATGCACCCCAAGTACTAAACAAAAAGCAATAAGAAAAACTTAAAAAAAAAATAATTCACTTGAACTAGAAAATGTTATGTAAAATACAAGACAAACTAAAAACAATGCGAGCAATCATTGAGCTGCAACGGTCCGCAAATATTATGATATAATTTCTTGAGCGAACCCTCAGTTCGGCAGATTCTATAACACACCTTCGTTTATCTACCTAGCAGCTTACACAATTTATCCATACATTCGGCAATCATCGGCACGTACGTTATTATTGTTTTAATATGTTTTGAATGATGGGCAGTGGAATATATTCGCGGAAATACATGCAAGCTGCTGCCACTATAAATCGATTCTTAACCCAATTTTTTTTATCATTAAAATAATATTTCACTTCACTCATGGCTCTTCGCTCGCTTCGCTCGATCCGGGGGCGCAACCAACGAAACTAAACCACAGCTTATACCGTACCGAATCAGTTATTGAACTCTACGTCGGCTCCTTTGATGTCGATGAAGCCAGATTTGACTTTTTCATGCTTTCCTCATTTTTCGCGCATGCCCTTCATACATTAAAAATGTTAAGTTTTAATGGCCAGCTGGAACTCAACAGAGACGGACTGGATTTAATTTAGTTTACATTTTTAGTCAATTAAATTAAACATGATATGTAACTGTAAGTGAAATTGATAAAAAAAGATATCTGGTAAACGTGATCGAGAATGATCAGTCATTTATACATAACCATGAATATGGTGTTTATAAGTGTAAATAAATATATAAATATTTTGATATGAACATAGAATATCAATTTTTCTACAGCCGCGCGCAAAATAACTAATTGCTAAATTTAAATGATATCGCCAAATCGACGAATGCCGTGGATCCTTATTTTGCGCTCTAGCGCGAACAAGGAAAAGAAAATTCTCACTTTTTTCGTCGAGTGTGCTATGAATGGTCCTGGAAACCGAGGATAAATAAATGACAGTCATGCGTTTGTTACAGTTTGTTGCTGGCACTCCTGTTCTAAATATGCCCGAAGCCCGAATATAATATGTCAAACCTGACAGTCATTTGCAAATTTCAGAATAAGTATAGAGAAAAATGTGCATTTAATTTTAAAAAATGCGGCTGTAGAAAAAGTTCTGTGTGTTTTTCGAGCGCAAAGTAAGATTGCCGTTTTCGAAAGATTACTACGGGCAGAAATTTTATTAAAAATGTGATCGCGTCAAACGGCCTTAATAAATTGATATTTCGTCACTCGAAGCCATTTATATAGTTGTAGGCAATGAACAAAAGAGTTGTAGGTATGTGATATTGTTCACTAATTATTTCTAATTAAATTTACATACCACCTTTGTAATATTAGTGTGACGGTTCTAAATTGGTTGTCTTTATTATGGGATGCTAAGAGGCTAGACAAAACTACAATTTATGTCTCAAGTTTAAAAAGTTACACTTCCTGCAGAAGGGAGCCAAACAATTATCGACGTAGAATATTAATTTATCATGCAATGTGATATGAATGAACTATACTTTAATCTCATTACTTAATGTAAACATCTACTTACAACCTTTCATCTTTCGGAAAACTAAAATATCCTGAAGCTGGATTGACTTTCTTGTGCCCTTTGCAGACAAAGCAACGTACGGCCATGGTTAACAATGAAAACACGTTAATGATTAAACGTACAAAAAGTTAACACCCTTAATAAATAAATAATCGAGCACAAATAATAACACGCAAACAATCCAATCTAAGAACGTAACGTAAAGAAAAAAAAATCAGTACGACAATCGGATCTTATATCTTTTCTTACAACGATTCATTTTCTAACGACGATTTACAATTATTCACAGGTAGTATTTGTACTCAAATTCCATTGGAAAGCAACAGTAAGATATTCAATTCAATTGGCTAGTTTTTTAAACCGCCACATAAGTCGCTGTAATCGCGCGGAAGCGTATGTATAAATTGTGTAAGCTGCTACGTAGAGGCAAATCCTACATGCTCTCATAAGTGCAGTCCCATCTAGATGTCCTAAAACCGTAAACCGAACCGAGAGGTCAAGTCCCAATAGTGTTGAAGGGCATTTGAGGGGCTGAGAAACATAGTGGTATAAGTCGCCAAAACCAATTTCTGAGAAAATTAGATATGCGAGTTAGTGCTTATTATGACTTATTATTAACTAATTTTGTTTGTAGCTTTTTACTGTATTTTTTATATTGTTAAAAATAGGTTAAACTCATCACGATACGACGCAACCGAAAAAAAAATTGGCATCCGTCCTTTTTTTCCTCAGCTTTCATATGAAAAATATTAATGTTAATTATGTCAAAATCATTTAAGGCTAGTTGGACATATGTCATAGTGACAAAAAAAACTATCATACACGTAAAATGTAATAGTTTCAATTATCAGAAAAAAAAATCCCAAAAGAGCACCATTGAATATAACTTTTATTATTAGACACATTTTTCGATATCTATAATATTAATAGGAATATTTATGAAAATGTATAACTGCCAGTTTTGACAGCTTCTCAATTTGTCGCACTTGGATAGCTCTATGCATCTATACGTAAATATGGAATGAAATTAACCTATTGAAACGCCACTGACCCGGGTACCCCTTTTGGCACCCAAAAGACAGCAACTCTGTTGGACGTGATCGTAACAATAATACTATAATAAATATTATTACTGTCGGGTTAGACCCCGTTTAATTGACGTTGTGTAGTAGTAGGTTTCTAAAGTAGAAGCCTTATCTTCCTCGATACCAGATAATAATGATAGACCATTTAATACATTAAATGTATATTCTTTAATAGAATGGAAAATGTCGATATTTGAGACTTACAAAGTTTGAATAAACCATTATCGCATCAAACAATGTAAAATTAGTTAACTACATTTTATTTTGCATTACATCATTTCATTTGACCCTCAAACCTAAAACAAGTGGTCACAATTTTGCAGGGGAGTTAGGTATTAAAATCCAAAAGGCATGCCCTTATATTGTGCTTAATGCTCGGTAATTTCGCAACATTTACTCTGGAAATCCTCGTACATACCACCTGGTATATCTACACACCTTAAGGAATTGATACCTAAGCTAGTAATAAGTAGAGAGCATAATCGGTAAGATCTTGACCCGGATGTATGGGATCCCCCACAGAATTACGTCTTCAGCTTTTTTGGGGAGTGACCCGAAGGTTTCTTTTGGGAGGCGGGACGAAGGCATAAGTCGACGCATATATTTGTTTATTTTTACCATTTTGAGAAATACCTATTTAAAGTTCTTACTAACAATAGCCCATCTTGTTATTGATTTATAATAAAGAAGCTTAAATACCTAGATCTATTTGTACACCACCTATTACAGGAATAAGCCCCAAAAAAAGGAATGAATTTTACTGAACTCCAATCTACTGTACTATGAGTTTGTGGTATCCTTTCCCTTTACTTTTGAGTATAAAAAACATTATTAGAATAAAGTCTTGTAGTTTAGCTATTTAAAATATTGAAAATATAAAACCATTATTTACCTATGGGCGAAGAAGCAGGTTCTTCTCCCTTAAAACTAGTGCCTGCGGCACTACGTTTGTTTGCTCTTCGTTTCATTGTTAAAACTGCTAATAATTATTTAAGAATTGACGATTATCGCTAGGAAATAGGTTACGGGAATAGTGTTAAGATTGTAACGCCACCACTCAGCCGAAGCGAAGGTATATAGGGAAAACCACTCAGCAGAAGGGAAGGTAAATTGGAGCACCACTCAGCCGAAGCGAAGGTATAGGGTTAGAGAGAAGGTTTCTTCTGCCTATCCGTGCTTTTCGGCGCGTTTTTATATGGAAATTATCCCATTTAACTCTGTAAGTGCGATAAGAAAATATCAAACATTCCAATCCCACACTGTATTAGAATAAGACGTACATATCGGTCTCCGGTCGGGTGTTAGTCCTGATTCCCGGCGCGCGTCCCCATTCTACCTGTCTCTCGAACCCTTATTTTGAGCTTTTTAAAATACTGAGTGTATTCCAATTTTGTTGGTGAATTTCATTACTTTAGAACTTTTCTTTGTTAATTCGTATACCATGGTCGATCTGTTTCACTATTTCAATATCACTTTTCGCAGATTTCAATGCCAGGATTTTTTTTGTACACAGTTGTCAAAAGACCGAATAATTGCAATATGTATAAATATTTTGTATATACTTGCCACAAAGACTATATCCATGGATATGACGAAATAAAACTTTACCTCAGTCAGCCATGAAATCCACAGAAAATGTACCAAATAACCAAGAAATTTATAAATTCCGGAACCTTTCCAATTTTTCGACATCAAACTGTTTTCAATGAGATTTTACTCAACTAAATGTATAAATCTTCAATTCTACATACTTTAACCTAAGCGTTATGTCAATTTCTTTGAAAAAACGTTCTTTCGAAATTTCCTATAATGGTGTCAAAAGCAAAACTAACTATTCAAATGCCGGAAATATTTCCTGATTTTCGTGCATGTTTCATTTTAACATCGATTTTATCGTATTTCCCAATCTCGTACCGACAATTGTTATAAAACTTTTTTATAGAATAGATACCGAGGCTTACGGGTCTAAGATTGCTTTTTTTCAGAGTAGTTATGCGTTGGCTGCTACGTACACTTAAAATATATTTTTCAAACTGAATATCAAAAAACCCATCAATTCAGCATTTTCAATCGGATGGATGCAGATTTTTGGCACGTTATACCCATGTCTCCCTCCGTATGTAGAAAAAATTGATCGCTCTGGATTTTTGGGCTTTTCTGTACTAAAATATTATATGCTGACGTGTCGTGGAAACACTCGAAATGGCGAAAAATTCCTCCTTGTACGGTTGTTGTAGATTCTTGTCTAGTGATCACCTCTTCATCTGCTTTCATATTTGCTCAGAAAAGTTAATTTTCCCGACATTTTCAAAAAGAAAAGCATTTAGAGAGATTTTGTCCTCTAAATTCTCCATCGAACTTCATTCAGCTTCTTCGATCCTCGCGGCTTTTTCTGCGCTAGAATGACCAAAAGTGATCCCTTTATCAGAAATGTATATTAAATGCCTAAAAAAATGCTTTCCGATTTTCAACAATACGATTCGGAGGACCATCAAAAGGAACGGGTCCAGAAAATGTCATAAAAACCGTTAAATCCTTTCGTCAGGTGTTGCGAAATTTTGAAGAATCGCACTTGTGACGTAATGGCTTGGAAGCGGAAAATTGAATCATCAAAACCAAAAAATGATTAACGAACAAAATACGTTTGGATCGATGGTAACGACAACAGTCACGAAGAATTTTAGGACGACCATGCTTAATATATTTTATATTTCAGTACGTAATTATCCGCCCATATTGCTTAAAATATTAGGGCATTATTACTAAATTATGAGGCATTATAGATTCATAATGCAGGGCCAAGCATAAATACGTCAAACTGTTATGGATACCGTATATGCATTGTTTACAAGGTAAAATGAGAATTAAAAATATCACCGATTTTTTACGTTTTATTTTGTGTGGAGTTTGTAAAATATTGTTTGCACCGCAGGATGGCGTTACTAGAATATTACGCCCATCGAGCGACATATATCCCTAGGTGCATAAGCCCTCGTGTTGGATTGTCGCCTTCCGGGCGTCACTATATAAGTATCGCCCTTGCTACGTAAATATCTAATCTGTGTCCATTATTTGAACTAAACCAAACTAATACCAACGCAAACTAGATCACCGGCTGATAATCCGAGGTCTTTATATAAGTAAAACATCTAAAAGAAAACAACGCTAGGGTAAAGAGCCAAAAACGGGTTCATTTGATTTCAAATAATGCTAATAAAGTTTAATTCTAATACCAGGCATCATTCACAGCTGTGGGTTTAACGCCGACAGTCGATTCTTGATAATAAACAACAAAAAATAATTATTTATTTAACGATACATACGTACAATAAAAGCACGTTGATTTCTACTTATTTTAACTACTTTTCAGATAAAGTATATTATAATATTTCATTTTTGTCGCTTAAAATTACTGCTTGTCTTCATTCACTGAACTTAAACTAAATATTTACGTAACTGAAATTATTTGTGGTGTAGTCAATACGAAGATATAAACTAAATCCTGAAGCAATTTAAGGATAAACAGACGTTGATCCAAGCAATACAATCCAACTGTTTATCCGATACAAAGGAAGGGGAACTTTTGTGCTGAAAATTCTTCATTTCGTAAAGTTTACATTTAATTCGATTTTATTGAAACCGCTAAAGCAATAAAGGTTTTTCTTCGTTCCGTTGATAAAGCAAACGCGACGGGGGCTCTGTGAATTTAGAATGATTTCACTTTGTGCGGAGAATTTACATTCCCGCATAGAAAAGTTTTCGGCCCGCATATAAATAGCAACAGCACCTATGTTTGGAAGCAAATAACCGGATGAAAGGGAATAATCATTTTCCTAACGAATGCGGAAAGTGAATCTTTCTCGCACGCCACTACTGTTGACCCGAAGTTCGGGCGAGCAGTTGGAGTGCGGGATTATCTCCTTGAGCATAAGTTAGCGACATAATTTTTTCTGTGACTGTATATATTAAAATAAAAATAATGTAAATTAAAAATTAGTATTAATTAAAATAATTTTATAGGCAAAATGAAATAATAATTTTAGAGCTGATATTAATAAAATATATGTTAAGGTGAAATAAGCATGTTTTGTGATAAAGTGACACTTTCGATTATTTTATCCGTACCATTGCGATAAAGTTCTTTATATCTCACTAATGCGGGAAGTGACTCTTTCTAAACTGCAATAGCTGTAGGAAAGTGTGCAAAAGCGCACGATCATAGATAAAGAAGTTATAGGCATCGGCTTTGTTGCTTAAAAAAGACAAACTTAGCGTTCGGAAGAGCTACGAGGTCGACTTAATTAGGAAAAAGTTCTCTATTTTCAGGTTCATCTAAAATTTGAAAGCATAGTTAACAAATTTTTCATTATTTCGAAGATATTTTAAAGAGTTTAAAAATGCAAAAAACGTATTGTTTCAATACCTCTAAGTATAGTCAAAAGCGATCTTATCGTGCGGGTCCAAAGGTCACAATTTTCAGTAAAAACTTTATTCGTGGCAGATTTTGCATGTAAAATATGTCAAATGAATGACATTTAATGAAAAATGTGACCTTTGAACCCGCACGATAAGACCGGATCTGACTATACTTACATCAAACTTTAAATTTTAGAAAAAAAATTACTCTTATATGTTACTTTGGTTTAATTTTTTATCTCTATAAAAAACTTTACTAGAATCTGTATACAACAGTTTACCTTGGAGTTATCAACATCGATTTATTTTTTTAAATACGGGCTTGACTTTTATTATAAAAGTTTTTCAATTTTTTTTATGCTGAATATGATAAAATAGCCTTACTCCACGTTTCTAAATAAAGTATACATTATCAGGTTTTATTCCTCGTTACCGCCATAATTTATCATTAATTTGCCCAATATGATAGAACGAGGTGTACTTCTGTACAGGGTGGCTCGAATTCGAGAATATGTATGGGGATTTCGAAAACCGTAAGAGTCATCATCGGGCTTCTTTTTTTAAATACGAACTTTATTTTTGTTATCGTTTTCAGGTGATATTTGTGTTCTAAATATGGATATGTGTATATATTTTTTGTATTCCCTTTAAATTTTTATTTATTTTGCTTTGGGGTAATTTTGAATAGTTTAAGTTACTCTTGAAATTTTTATATTCTATAAAATATTTTATTTCGTTTTTTTTTTGTGTTTGGTTGTTCAGCTAGTTTCATTGACAAATAAATGAAGTAGAAAGAAATGGAAATTTTATGCAGCAGACACTAAATTTTATGATATTATTAGGCTGCTGTTAATGACAATAATAATAATAATAATAATAATAATAATAATAATAATAATAATAAT
>MU182381.1:0-39235 GCA_016904865.1 Pissodes strobi | reverse complement strand
AATAATAATAATAATAATAATAATAATAATAATAATAATAATAATAAAAACTGGAGATCTAAACGACCCCAAAAACTATCGCCCGATAACTTGTTTACCCACGCTGTATAAGACTTTTACATCTATACTTGCCCAGAAAATCGAGAAACACTTGACTGAGAATGAAATCCTAGCAGCGGAGCAGCTCGGCTGTAAAAAGAGAGCACAAGGTACCAAAGAACTGCTTATCATTGACTCAGTTATCACAAACCAAGCCAGGACGAAACACAGAAACCTATCAGTTGGCTGGGTTGATTACAAGAAGGCGTTCGACTCGGTGCCCCATAGCTGGTTGGCAAGAGTGTTGGATGCCTACAAGATAGACCAAGCTGTAGCTAAACTGCTCCAATACATGATGAGAAAATGGAAAACAAGACATAAAGTCCGCAGCCAACAGCAGGAATACCTGACTCAACACCTGTAAATCAAAAGAGGAATTTTTACGGTGACAGCCCAAGTCCGCTCTGGTTCTGTCTTGCTCTCAATCCACTCAGCTCCTTGCTGAACCGAAGTCCATATGGATACAAGCTTGATGGACCGCGCGGACAAAAAGTGTCTCATGCACTATACATGGACAACCTTAAATGCTATGGAAATAACAGTGAGCAACTTCATAACCAAATGGAAATTGTCGCCAACTTCAGCAATACGATAAAGATGGAATTTGGACTCGACAAGTGCGCGGTTCTCCACATAAAAAGGCTCTGCCCAGTAGCAGGAGAGACATTAAGGCTCATGGATGGAGTTGAAATAGGTCACTTATCAACAGAAGAATCTTATAAATACCTCGGGTTCCAGCAAGCATTGAACATCAAAACAAAACTAATGAATGACAAAATCAAGGCGGAATTTAAAAGAATAATACAACTGGTTTTGAAAACTGAACTTAACTCAAAGAACACTTTTACTCCCATTAATACCTGGGCGATGCCGGTGGTGGAGTACACATTTGGTGTTCTCAAGTGGTCCGATACAGATCTGCAAGAAATTGATAGATTAGCGCGCACAACACTAACCTCATATAGAAGCCATCATCGGAGATCTTCTTCTGTGCGGCTCTACATCTCAAGGCATAGCGGTGGCAGAGGACTCTCCTGTCTGACGGCCCGTTACCTAAAACAAAAAGAAAAATTAAGAAAATACTTCAAAAATTCCAACTTACCTATCCATGATGCATTAGTGCGCTCTGATAAAAATCTAACCACTCTTAACCTAGCCCATGATGAAGAATACCATCACTCGAATCACGAGGAAGAACTAATAAAGGAATGGCTAGTAAAGAAATCCACGGCCGATTCGCAGCAGCACTGCGCAGTGATGCTGTCGACAAGGAATTGTCTTGTACTTACCTCCGTCAGGGTTGGCTAAATCGGGAAACTGAAGGTGCCATATCCGCGGTGCAGGACCAGGTCGTGGCTACAAGGTACTACATCAAAAACATCCTAAGGCAGAGCATCCCAAATGATTTGTGCAGAGTCTGCAGTCAGAAACCTGAAACCATCCAGCATATCACAAGCGCATGCAGCGTTATTGCCCCAAAAGAGTACTTGAACAGGCATAACGATGTGGCGAAGATTGTACACAGCAACATCTGTTATAAAAATAATTTCTTAGCAGACATCCCACCCTATTACAAGTACAGCCCAAACCCAGTAATTGAAAATCATTATATTAAAATCTACTGGGATACAACAATAGTGACAGATAGGCAGATTGAATATAACAAGCCCGATATTCTTCATATCAATAAGAGTGAAAAATGGGCCTTCATCATCGACTTCGCTGTGCCGGCCGAAAATAATATACAAAAAGCCTATGTGGAAAAAATTACCAAATATCAGGATCTATTACACGAACTAAAGCGGATATATTCACTCGAAAACATCTAAGTCTTACCAGTTATCATCTCGACAACTATCCTGGTTGAAAAACGATTAGTGAAAAATCTTGAAAAACTTGGTCTTGGTCGAGATTTGGTGGGAGTCATGCAAAAACCCGTGATATTGGGAACCTGCCACCTTGTTCGTCGCTACGTGTTGCACGAAGGATAACCTTGACTCCTGTCCGGTTAGCCTTCAAATCTTTTCCCGAAAAGATGACAAAAAATAATAATAATAATAATAATAATAATATTTCTGTCTTAATTTTTTATTGGATCCGATGTTTGTAACGCTAGATATTATTACTGAATATCCCGAATTAGTGCGAAGATCCAGATTTTAACAAATTAAAATTCATCTATAGTTATTATTACAAAACATTTTGGATTACTCGATGCAATGGTATAAATAAAAATAAATAAATAAAAATAGAACTATTGTTCAAACAAAAACATCAACACAAAAGGTGACAAGTACTGCACAGCATATTTTCATTACCACCTAAGCAATGTATAAATAAAATATCACTATTGTACATTTATTTAAAATATTTGAAAGTCCTTGATTAAAATTAACATAAATGTTTGTAGAATCTTTTTGTATAATGTGCTTTTACTATTACCCTTTGGCATACAATGATAAATATATGTACGAAGATATAAGAAGGAAGACTTAAACATCTCTGTTCTGTGCAATGGTATTTGTAAAGTATTCGTATTGTATGTATATCACCCAGTCTTATCAAATGCTGAGCTAAATATTCATGGCAATCAATAATATTCTGAATTAGAATGGAATGATGTGGATATCTTCTCTCAGAAATTTTAAGCATGATATTATCTCTAATAAATAGTGTTACACCTTCCCTCCCACCCATACCGAACATGTACCGAACACAATTATTTTAAATCTTTTGTATCCTGTATCTATTCTGCAGTGTTAAGAAAGGCCCGTATACACAATCAGCATAATTACAGTGATATAACACCAATGATTCTGTAAGTAAAATTTTCACTTTTGAGGATAAAAGTTCCCTAAACTCATATAATAGTTTTAAAGCAAAGTATGTTTTTTTGACAAACTTTACTAACATGTCCCGTAAAATTCAGTTGGAGTCCAGTAGTAATCCAAGACTTTATCAATATTTGCATCATTTGTGTTCCTGTATCCAAATAATATTGCTTGTGTTTTTGCAGGATTAACTATCAGAGAGTTCTTTGCTGCACAAGTGGTAATTTTGGAGAGGTCTTCATTCAACCTTCCTACAGCCACATTGGTTTTATTACTGAAAAAATGACAATAACCCTGGAAATCATCACAGTATGCGTGCAATGAACAATAGTCAACCACTTTATTGATGTTAAAGGTATAAACTGAGAAAAACAAAGGGCCAAGGATGGATCCTAGAGGCATTCCAGATTATACCTCCCTTAGTTGAGTTAGTCTTTTAATACTAGAAACTGACAAACAAGTCATTTGCTGGCGTTTGCTCAAATAGTGTGTACTGACTAATGTTGTGGAATTCAAGGTATTGAAATTTGGCTACAAGAAGTTGATGACTGATTGAGTGAAAGGCTTTTGTCATATCTAGCAGGACCAGCGCAGTCATTTCACCTCTATCAAAACTTGTAACTGTGTCATTTGCAACTTTGAGAAACGCCGTTGTACAATTATTGTGAGGGCAAAAACCCGATTGAATTGGTGGCAGTATATTTGATAATTTTAAGTATTCCCTTATTTGCTCATTTCCGACTTTCTCTAAAATTTTGGAAGCTGTTGGTAAGAAGCTAATTGGCCTTAAGTCAAATATCTCTGGGTTCTGTTTTTTAGGTAAAGGATGTATTAATGCAATTTTCCATAAATCTGGAACCACACCCTGTTCTAAAGAAAATGTAATGATATTAACTAGTGGATCAAAACAAAAAGGAATACACAGTTTTAACATGTTTAATGTAATACCATCAATCCCTTCTGCATTAGTCTTTATTGAAAGCAGATGTTTTTCGATCAGATCTTTATTAGTCAATGAAAATGACAAAGCATTTCCATTCAAGTTAGGATTTTTGTTATTTCTTTTAAAACTTGTTAAGTTACTGTCTGCATTTACTTTGGGTATAGAGTCAATAAACATGTCATTCACATGATCAGAATTATTCAGATTAGAAAGTAAACTATATTTATTTTTCTTACGAATGTTAGGCTTTTTTACAGTATCCCATAGAGCGTTTGTATTTCTACTAGTTTGATCAAATTGTGCTTATAAAAACCGGTTTTTTCGCGTTTTATAGCCGCTGACAACATCTTTTAAGTCCAAATAAAATAACTTTGTTGTTACCGTACCTTTTTTATCTTCTAAATGTTTTTTCCTTCTCCCTAACCATGCAGCGTATGCTGTATGTAAACCATGGGGTACTTGGTTTCGACACTGTTTTAGTTATTTTGGGGGCATGTTTGTCAAACAGATTAACAATCATACTGTTAAAATATGACAACTAAAAATTGATATCATTTTACAGGATTAAAATCTATTAAACTAAGATCACTTTCAAAGGAAAGGATTCAAAATCATTATTTCCAAAATTACGATACTGAACACATTGAGGCATATAATGATAGTCATCACTGGTAATGATCACAAAAACCGCCTCATGATCCGATTTAATAGGATCGGTAATGATAACGCCACTATCACAGACAATATCTATATCACTTACAAGGATTACATCTAATACCTTGTGAGATTCTTCAGCAATTCTTGTAGGATCTCTGATTAGTTGAATTCATCCAAAGGAGTCAAAAATGCTTTTTGAATACCTAAAATTGTAGTTTTCAAGGGACAGCTGATCACTGTTAAGATCTCCTGTTATGATACAGAATTCATAAGCCAGTAAGACGGCTGGAATTGAGTCATAAAGACACTCGAAAACTCCATAGGGTACAGACGGAGGTCTATATACAATTCCCAATGCCCAAGATACATTTTTGACAGAAATCCTTAGCCAATATTGTTCAACTGCCTCATTGGTACTAATTATATCCAGTTCAAAATGAACACAACTATTCCACCACCTGTTCTAGTTCTGCAGCGATGAAAAAAGTTGTATCCTCTTATATTGAAGCATGTAGTATCCATTGATTCTGGACTCCAGCTCTCAGTTAGAGCAATAATTTGTGCCTGTGTTTTTTGTATGAATATTTGAAGATTAAAATAATAAAAATTATTAGTTTTTATGTTTATATACCCAAAGTTCCTTCTTTAATGAAAAAATTTGTAGGGTTTTATCACATTCCCTGCAGGCCAGATCTCAGGATCAAAGAGTTGATCTTTAAATTTAATATCTGACATTATCTTGAAATATTTATATGTTCTCGCGCGACACTAGTATTTAATTCTAAACACTTTATTGAGTTAGTATTAAGCTTTTTGTTGAGGTATGTGTCTAGGGCATTGACGTCAGTAGCCATAGCAAACAGCGAGGCAAAAATCACAGCTTTTTTTCTCTCTAGAAACAGCCTGTATTTGTTCTGTTGCTTTGTTTACACCTATTATCGTGCTAGTTTTATTAATAGATTCTTTGCTGTATTCACTTGTCTTTTGTCTGGTAAGGCGTAGGATGTTGGGTCTTTTCTGTTGATCAGTGTGTTCTTTGCTTGCCATACTATGCCCCAATTAAGCAGCTGCAGTAGCTTGTTGTTTATTGATATGCTTATTCGGCTAGTTTAAGTTTGCGCACTCTTTGCTAATTGTCATAGCACTCTGTACTGCTACCACACACTGTACTGCTCCATTTACCTGAGACAATGGGACTTCTGTAGGCGAAAACCGAACAGACCCATCCTTTTTTGTTCCAGGTGTCAAAGGAGTATTTGGTGACAGGAATTTGATCAAACCAGTCCATAATATTCCCATTATATTGGGAATAAAACTTATTGATATCAATATTGCAAAATATTACACACCTTAAAATTATTATGCTTGTAATGTTCCACCTTAGAGCTCAACAAACACGATATCGTATAGTACAGTGCGTTTATTTATCATGCATACTAATTAAATCTTTCACGCGCCTTCGCGTTATCATAGCGAGGATTCCTGAATATTTACAAATTTTGAATATTTTTTAAATTTATAATTAAAATTTCCATAGGTGTGTTTTTCCATCTAAGTATAATAATAATATTATAAATTGTTGATGTTGATTTGTGTTTTTTTTGTTGATTAGAAGTTGAAAATATTTAATCTTTGCACTAACCAAGTTGTTAGCACAAAAGTTCAAGACTACATTCTCGTGAATGATAAACGAACCTGTTTATTTAATTCTACTATTTTTTATTTTTATTAAAAGTAAAGGTTCTACTTTTCCACTTAACACAAAAAACAAAATAAAATATATTTATAGAATATAAAAAATCCAAAGTAACTTAAGCTTCTTAAAATTACGCCAAATCAAAATATATTATTAAAGATAAAATTTAAAAAAATAATAAAAAAAGAAAACAAAAAAAAATAAAAACCATCCATCCATATTAATAATGTTAATATCATTTGAGAAAAATTAAGGTTTGTATTTAAAAAGGAAGGTTGATGATAACCCCTTGAAAACGAAACGTCGGATTCCAAATTGGATACCACCATTGGATAGAGCGGAAAAAGTGGCAATGCAAAAGTGCAATATAATTTGAAATCCGCCCAGGAAAAAAATTAACGATTCTTGAAAATTTCGTTTTTTTCCGGATATCTCTGGAAATTCTCGAAATTTTACAACTTTCTAAACGGCATATTATTAGGTTGCCCTAATTTGACCGACATTGTATCTGTTACGGTTTTCGAGATCCTCATACATAGACCCGAATTCGAGTCTCCTTGTATATTAATAATTAAAATAGAATATAAAGGACCAGATTATAATTCGATGATTTTGCTCGATAAAAATTAATTGAAACAAGTTTGAACAAATGACTTAAACTTGACATACCTAACAAATAAAACAATAGTTTATTAATTTTTAAACAAGAAGCATGAATAGTAAATACAATAAAACTAATCGAGATCTTGAGATTATTTATATTGTTTCGGAAGCATTATCGAATTTTTCTTTAATAGCCCTCCTTTTAAGGTTTTAGAACACTTAGGTTTCGAGGAGTAATTTTATTATACTAACGCCATTCCATTTTTTAAATCTATTACATCCCTGGGGTTCACTAAATAGACTTACTACTTTTGGGGTATTTTGGACGTTTTCATGTCTTTTTGCGGTCGCGTATTTCTGTACTTTTTGTGCACGTATGTTTATTTTTAATTATTTATTCGAATATTCTTTTCCCTCGTCTGCTTAAAGAATCTTATAACGAGATGCCATATTTGTATGAATAATGTATGATAATAGTTTGAAATGCTTAGGGCCACTACTTTGAACTCCGATCAGCCAGTTTAAACGCTCACTAAATTAGTCAGTGTTTTGAATGTATCAATGTGTCAATGCCTTAGATGTTTGATATTCAAAGCGCTGATTAATATAGCAGTGCTTAATGGGAGTTCAAAGTAATCAGATTTTTCCCTAGCCAGGATTCAGGTTTTAGTCTGGATTAGTATCTATAGTTTTATGTGGTTCATCGATAAGTGTTCAATCTTATTTTCCAAAAGATCCAGATATTTTAACCCATTTAAGGTGCCACGTATAAAGACAGGACCTAAGACCTTATCCATCAAAAATGCTGCACCAAACCTTTAGTGAGGAACGTCCTTGGGAAACAATTATGGATTTTTCATCATGCCAAACATGAGAGTTTTTCTAATTATAATTAGCATCAGTGGTAAATATCGCCTCTTCGGTCAACAAAATAATATTAAAATAAATTGGATCTTGCTTGAAACTTCCTCTTGAATGAATGAATGAATCTTCCACAACAATATAGAAAATATCTTCCTCTTATAGCTTGAACAAATTTATGTGTTCTTCTATTTTGTTCGTCGCGTCGTTTTAGTTGTTTAACTGGTCTAATTTCATGATCGTAGTAGCCGTAGTGATTTAAATTTCCCTGAACTAATTCATAACTAATTCTCTTGTATCGTGGTCCATATCTTTTATCTCTTATAGTTGCGGATGGATTTTCTTGAAAATGAAGCAATATAAAAAGATCTCTTTCTTCGATTCTGTCTTGTCTTTTTCTTATTTACTCTTGATCTCGTGTTCCTGTAGCGGTATTATCATTCTTGAAATAGAGCTCGACCTTGTTTAACCATCCAGCAATCGAATAGCCCATTTTGAAAATATGATCAAAACATAAAGCTGAACTAGTATATCAGGCATCAAAAAACAATGCCATGAGATTGGAAAAACAAACCTTTATCCGGTAGGTAGCGGTAGATGTGTAAATAAGTAAGCAAATATATCGAAAAAATCGTAGTATTTTGTAAGTCCTGATTCCTGATACATACAAAAAACATGCAGAATTTAATAGAAAGTTCAAAACGATTGATTCATATTTTATATTACATTTAAAAAACAAAGTTGGCATGTGACTTTCTTGAAACACCATGTATACATTAAAATAAAAGCATGTGTAAATGCAGATGAAGTCAAACACCATTTGTTCGGAATATTTTTCTGGTTGTAAAAAGTTATCTGGATCATACTATACAGGGTGTTTCCTAACCTCGGTAAAAAAATAAAACTGGTGAATCCTCACGTAATTTTAAGACGAAAATGTGGTATAAAGTTTTTTCCAATGTCGCTTCGTTTTCAAAATACAGGGTGTTGAAAAAAAATTTTTTTTCGTGTCTTCATTTTATTAATAAATAATGAGACGCGACATTCTAATAATATTTGCACACCTTAATAAAGGGTTTGAGCACTTTATTTTGTGTTCATGTTGAACTTCTCAATTAGTTCATTGGCGGAGATCCGGGTAACGACTACTAGAATTTCGCAAAAAGCAATAAAACGGGCCTGTTAAACACTCAAAATCCTTATGTTACTTGATAAAAAAGTTAATTTTAAGCAAATTAAGTTTCTTGCATTTTTCTCGTATCTCTTACAGTTTTCGAGTAAAAAATTATTTTCTTGTTCACGTCACAAGAATCTCATCATTTTGGTGTTTAAATAAACGAGTAGGCTTTGCGTGAACACAAAATATAGTGCTCAAACTCTTTATTAAGGTCTGCAAATATTATTCCAATGTCGCTTCTCATTATATATTAATAAACACAAAACACGAAAAGAACATTTTTTCAACACCCTCTTTTGAAAAAAAAAATGCGACATTCGAAATAATTTTATACCACATTTTCGTCTTAAAATTACGTGAGGATTAACCAGTTCCATTTTTTTACCGAGGTTAGGAAACACCCTGTATAATATAGTACAAATTCAGATTAATTCAGGAAACATTTAAATTTATATTTTTTCGGAGCTATAATTAACCTACATAAAATAATATTAAAGAAAATCATTAAATGAATGCAAAAGTTTTCGTTCAGACAACAAGAAAGAAGCAAGAATTTCTCTTCGAGAATAGCTATTCTCTCGTATGGACTCGAAAATATTTTCCCGATAGATCGTCGAGTGCAATAATTCTGTTTCGGTTTCGTGGATGAAACTCCGTTTTAGTGCATGTTGCCGAAGGTACCAAACCACAACATGGCATATTATGTCCATTTAATAATATATAGAAACCAAATTTTAGGGACAGGTAATGTGTGGAAGTATTTAAAAGCTACATCATTTTAGACATACGAATAAACATATTTGAGGAATGCTTCAAGCTCATATTGTTATTTCTAATACCGAGAATATCACGGTAATATTTGCTTGTGACACTAAATATTCCCTTAAACGTATCTAAGATGTTAACAAAACTCGCTCCCCTTAAATCAAAAAGGATACAAAAGGTGTAAAAGGCCAAATTAATAAATTAGTTGCATGAAAAGTTAACTTACCAACTAGCAATACAAAAAAATTGGGATTTTATGCATTTTCTATTCTCTGTCCCTAAAAGAATTGCAATGTTTTAAAATTTCATGGGTCGTTAATTCGAAAAGTGCTCTAGATGAAGAAAAACGTAAAAACGGAATTCTTCCTCGGTTCGTCTAATTCTGCATTCATAAACCAAAATTAACGGTTGTCGAAATTAAATTTGCTTTGTTCGGATTTAAACCACAAAAGCTTTTTGTCGTCAAAGTAACAAATTAGAAAGTTGGGCTGCATGACAAATATACATTTTCAATTAGCTAAACGCAGAAATATAAAAGAATAATTTCTCTTTTGATTCATTATCTGAAAGTTTCTTAATGTTGCTTTCCAAACAGCAATTATTCGTGTTAAAGTTAGTTAGTTTGTTGGGAAGTATTACTATCCGTTAAATCACTTCCAACACTGTTATTACGATAATGATAGCAAAAATATGTCCAATTAAATACTTATGTCCTTTGGAACATTTGGAACGAATCAGATTAAAAAGAATGTCAATCTCAAAAATTCAATCGTGACCTAAGAAGAACTATGTGCAAGATGTCTGCCGATGTACAGTCGCTAGTAAACAAGCTCTTGCGTTCAAACAAAAATGAGCTAGTTGACATTATAGTTTTACGCACGATACACATATAACGGTATGCTGATTTCTAGACTAGTTTTTGACTCACCCGCGCATCTAGGTCATCCGGGAAAATTTGACGCTGTCATAGTTTATTTAATTAAGTGAATTTTAAGATTTGTTTTGTGTTTATATAATGTTATAGGGTTATTTAAATTAAAAAGATATAGTATAATTATGCCGAACTGTGCTGTGGCTACTTGTAAGAACAATAATAGGACCATCAAAGGGAGTAATATTAAATATTTTCGTTTTCCTAAACATGAGTTAGCAAATCAGTGGATTCGAGCTTGTCGAAGAGAAGATGGAATTAACGTAAAAGATGGTGAGTATCTTTAATTACTAAAGCTTTACTTTATTATTTATTATTTTTATTACATATTTCCACGATTTACATGATTTTTTATAGCAGTGGCGCACACTCTAAAGGGACATCCAATGGCTAGAGATGGATCCTATTTTCACGTACCGTACCGTGATTTTAGCTGCCGCTAATTAGACATTCGGGTGCTGCTGTGCCTTAGTTCCGTTCTTTAAACATTCGTTTTAGATATACCACTATCAAGTCACGGTTCATGCTCCAGCCAGAGACTTGTGGTTAAAAAATATTTGCCAAAATTTAAATAAGTAAAAAAAATAAAGCAACATGTATTATTGAAGTGTGATTGAAGTGAAACTTCTTAACGCGCGCCGGGAGGAATATTTACACATGCCCACATACGATGGTACCAGGGTGCTAAAATCGGTTAGGTTCTGAAGCTGATTGATTTGCGCACCTAATCGCGCCATGCAATCGTTCTGTTCCAACAGCTCTCGTGGCCGAGTGGTCTAGGTGGTTAGGTCTCGATTCGGCGGCTCTCTCGGCGGAGCGGCGCGGCCTGGGCTTTTAACTTTTTTTTAAGGTTTTATTATTTTTTTTCATTTGGGCCTTTTCTTTTTGTTAATTGAGTGGTATGTTTTAAAAAACTACTTTTTAACTAAATCCGTTACGATATGTATATGATTTTATTGTGATATGTTTGTTAGCTTACAAGCAAACAATATGGGATTTGCTCTATTACCTTGTCAAGACATAAGCGAAACTTTAATGAAGAATATATTTTTTTTCATGTAGGCCTTCCCTTTTTGTTAATTAGTATTATTTTTAAAAAATGGTATATTTAAAAAACTACTTTTTAACCAAATCCGGTACGATATGTAGGGGTCGTCCTTTCCTTGACAACTTCTTGATTTTGTCTTGATCTTGTTTTGGTTTCAAGACAAGATCATGACAAGAACTTATCTTCGTTTTTCAAGACAAGACAATAAATTAGTTCTCAACTCCAAGATTTCTTGGAAAGAAACCAACAAAATCTTGAAATTTCTTGAAAATGGAAAATAAAAAAAAACTCATTTGTTTTGCTAGTTTATTGAAAAAAGAAACAAAGCACTGAAACATTTATAATGGAATGACAACAAAAAATTATTATGTAAAAAATAACTTTTTTCTTTTCAAAGATTTTTGGATAGGTTATGGCTTAAGGTATTGGGATCAAAAAGTACTTTGCAAACCGAGTCTACTTCAGTGAAAATGTAATAAATATGTAAAAATGGGCAAAAAATATTTGAAAGGGTTCAGAATATTGACTATTAAATAATGAGGTCAATACAAAGAAAATTAAAATTGTACTTTAAGTTTCGTAAAATTATATGTTGTGGGCTAAATTAAATTTAATAATTTGTAAATGCTTAATGACTTTTTATTTGCATGGGATTTTTATTTATTATTTTTGGATATGTTATGGGCCAAGATATTAGAATCAAAAAGAACTTCTCTCAGCTGATCTACTTCTATGGCGTACAGAATATTTAAATTTACGTTATTTTTTTTTAAATTAAGAAAATATTAATTTATGAAGGAATGAATTATAAAACAATACTATCATGACCGCGTGCCCCTCGATTCTACGCATCAAGTGTAAACATCACATCAACCAATCTCATCCCGACTTTTTACTTAGTTCTCAAATGCTGAAATAATACTTAAATACCCATTTATACATTTAAACTATTTTCTAGAGTAAAACTATGTATAACATATCAATTATAATGAGTAACATAAATATAGAATGAAAATGCTTTTATTCTTAAGTTAACACACGTGCACGTATAATTAGGTACGTGCCTATTATCGAAAATGTCCTTTAAAATCCCCTAGAAACTGCGAATATTGCATTTCAAAACATATGTTCTATACACGCTTACATAACAGAATCGTAAGCGTCGTTCCCGGGTGACGTCACACGTTTCTGTGTGGAAGGTTCTGCCTGCGCAAGAGCATACCGTTATATGTGTATCGTGGTTTTACGTAAAGTACCTGATAGTGTGAGTGACTACCAAACTCTACAATATATTCAACCCAATTTTTGTGGAAATAGTGACCATACTAAGGAAAATGCCGAAGTTTTTATTGCCGCCGAGTCGGATTGCCAAACAACACAATGTATACGTGTTCACAGTGAGTACCAATTTTTATTAAGAGAAATGGAAACAAAAAATAAATTAATATCAAACCTAGAGAGTCGCATTAATGAGCAAGTTGCCTTAATTAATATGCATAAAATACTTAACCAGACTAAATTCTGCAAATAAACAATCTGAAACGGTACAAGTAGTGCCACCTCCCGTCACAACGACGATGCCGAAAACCTCTGCTGTAAACAAAACGAGTGACCTTGCAAACAAACAATCGATTTCCCCACCACTGGTGCGAGTTCACCAGCAAGACCAAAATACAGGCAGCAGCAGTTAAGGCATCGTGGGGCCCTTCTGAACCTTGGGCCCCAGGGCACCGAACTGCCCGGTGATATGTCCGCCACTGCTCCTTCCTTCTTAAAACGATAGAAAAGATTATCGATAGGCACGTCAGAAGCAAGTTCCGTCCTGCATGCAAAACAATTCGCATATCAAACATCGAAATCTACCACCAATGCTCCTCAAAATCTCGTCCGCGATATAGAGAAGGCACTGGCTGAAAAAGAAGTGGCGCTGTATGAATTTCTAGACATAGAGTGTGCATTTGACAACACCTCACATGAATTCATTCATCCCGCCACAACCCGCAGAAGTGCGGAATCCATTGTGGGAAGCAGTATTGCTGCAAACACTGGGCTTTTACCTAGAAATGCTCTGGCTTTTCTTCATGTCTGCAAGTTACACCCAACTACGACTACCGATATTTTAACCAAATACCTTAAACAACATTTTCCGGAAGCAGAGGCCGAACAGCTACAGTCTCAATATCCCAATTATTACGAATCCTTTAAGGTGACATTGAGTGAAAGTCATTATCAGCAAGCCTTAGAACCATCTCTTTGGCCTAAAGGTGCATGCGTAAATAGGTTTTTTCACCGGAGAAGGAATCAAGCATTGAAAACATAGAGCATTCTACAAAAATCAAAAATAGGTTTAGTGCTTTTCATCTTAACGTACAAAGCCTTAATAATAAAACCGATGTAATATCAGCTTTTTTAGAACAGTATTCTTTCGACGTTCTTTGTTTTTCCGAGCATTTTTTGAAGGAGGATTGTATTAAATATATAAATTTTTTAGATTATAACTTACAAACTTTTTATTGTAGAAAAAAACACATACATGGGGAAGTTTGTATTTACGTTAAAAATATGTTAGACTGTAAACTTTTGGACTTGTCCCACTATAGCGAGGAATTTCATTCGGAGTTCTGTGGTATTGAATTTAATAATACAATATTTATTTGCATTTATCGGTCCTGTAAACATGGCGATTTTAATATCTTTCTGAATAATTTAGAAGGTCTTTTAAATTTTATACATGGAAAGTTTAAGAAAAATATTGTTCTTATGGGAGATTTCAACCTTCATTTTGATAGACCCTCTTTACCTAATGTTAGTAGTTTGCTGGAGCTGTTTGCTTCATTTAATCTAAAACAAACCATTTTTCAGCCAACTAGAATTGATTTAATTTCAGCAAGCTGCATAGACGGCATCTTTACTGATCTGGTGGATTTTAGCGTGGATGTCATAAATGCCGGTTTTTCCGATCATTTGGGGCAAAGCATTTCTTTTCAGTCCTCTATTTCTGAGTTGAAATCTAGTTATATCTCAAGAAGTATTACCCGAGAAGGCTTAAGTAAGCTTAAAGCTCATATAATGACGGCGGACTGGGGAGTCTTCTATCAGGAGAACACAACGGCAAACATTATGAGTGAATTTTTGACTAACCTGTACAGTTCAAATATCGATATTATATTTCCCCTAAAAACTAAACAACAAAAAATTAATAAATTGTCTTTTAACTGGTTTAATGAAGACCTTAAAAATATGCGTAGTCAGGTAACGAACCTTAAGATAATTAGCACAGCTAAACAATGCCCATTGTATAAGAACTTGTATACGTCATACTATAATTTATATAGAAAAAATATAGCAGCGGCCAAAAAACGGGCGTGCGATAACTTCTTACGGGCATCAACAAATAAATCGAAAGCCGCGTGGAAGTTAATAAACAATCAAAAAAATGTCAACAAAAATATTTCTAAAAATACTTGTTTAACACCTGATGATTTTAATGCATTCTTCGCAAGGATTGCCGGTGAGATTATTGCGGGCCTGCCCGTCAATGGTCCGAGCGAATTAGATTTTTTGCTCACTGTTCCTACCACAAATAAAACTTTTTTTCTCTATCCAACGACCGAATCGGAGGTTGAGGAATCTTTTATGAAAATCAATAACTCTTCTTCTGGTGATGTTTATGGAGTGAATTGTAGAATATTAAAAGACTCTTTTGAAATGGTTTTAAAACCTTTTACTGTACTTATTAATAAATGTTTCCAGGAGGGGGTATTTCCGGATTGTTTCAAAATAAGTAAGGTCATACCTCTTCACAAAAAGGGTGATTTGAGCTCTATAGACAATTATAGGCCAATAAGTATTGTTCCTTTTTTTGGCAAAATTATTGAACGAATACTGAAAGATAGGTTGGTAAATTTTTACGAAAAAAATGATATTTTTGTAATGCGCAGTATGGGTTTAGAAAGGGTCGTTCTACCACGAAGGCTGTCCTTAAGGTTCTTGAGGGCGTGGTTGAGGCTTTGGAGGGGGGAGAACATGCTATTCTTTCACTTTGCGATCTATCCAATGCATTCGACTGCGTTCCCCATGACCTCTTATTGCATAAGTTGGAGCATTATGGTGTGCGGGGAATCCCTTTGAAATTGTTAAAGGAATATCTCATGGGCCGCGTTCAGTATGTTGAATGGGATGGCAAGTCGTCAAACCGAATCATGATGCCGGAGTTCCACAAGGGTCCATCTTGGGGCCCTTGCTCTTTATCATTTTCATAAATGATCTCTGCTTTTTCATGGCTCATACTTTAACGGTTAAATTCGCCGATGATACCACATTTATTTCAGGCTGTAGAGTTTTATCCATGTCGGATCAGGTCTCTGGATACGTGGTGGATAGAGCACATACTTGGTTTAACTCCAATAAAATAAAATTAAAACTCAAAATCTATTGATACCTACGGATAACTCATTGGCTTTGTCCAACTCTGTTAAGCTGTTGGGTATCACTATTGACGATGGTCTTAATTGGTCTTGTCACACTAATAATCTGGGTGGAGAACTCTCCAGTCTGACTTTTCTGTTTCGACGCTTAAGAACGTTTATTGACTTCGATGTTTTGAGGATGTGTTATTTTGGCATATTTCACTCGAGAATTTCCTATGGGGTGCTTTTGTGGGGAAATAGTTCCTCTGCGTTGAATATCTTCAGACTTCAGAAAAGGGTTGTACGCATTCTAGGCAATGCTGGTTACAGGGACCATTGTAGGCCTCTATTTCAAGAACTGAGAATTATGCCGTTGCCATGTATTTTCATTTATGTTAGTCTAATTCATATCCACGAAAATAAAAGCGGTATCAGCTTTTCAAGTAAGCTGCATACATATAATGTGAGGAAGGACCTTCTTATTATTCCTAAGTATAGGCTGACAAAATCTAAGAATAACTCATTACCCTTGCATTTATACAACGTTCTTCCGACTGAGGTTCAGCACTGTACATTTTCTAGGTATAAATTTTCAATAAAAAGATTTTTGTTAAAGCACTGTTTTTATTCTGTTAATGAATTTTTAAATTATTCTAATTTTAATGAAGTTTTGTAATATTTTGTTAGTATTGTGCGTAGTATTTTGTTTATATTTTAAATTTTGTAATTGTAAGTACTTTTTTATCTCTGACTTGCTATAATGTGTTTTTTATGCAAAAATAGTCAAATAAACGATTCTATTCTATTCTATTCTAAGGTTTAGCAACAATTTGTAACTTGAGGTGCTGTAAGAGACGAAATTCTTGTTTCTGTGACAATTTTAAAATTTTACTTCCACAAAAAAACCCAAACTAACCCAAATCCTGTCATGACTTTACTTTTATATTTATACTGTTTTCTTCCCTGCTGTGTATAATTTGGGAAGGTAGCGCAAAATGACCCCGCCATAAATGAATCTAAACTAAACGCGCTATAAGTCCCGGCGCCCACAGAAGAGATGGGGCGGCGACGCGTCGCGGACGTGGCAGAGACGCGGTAAGGACGTAGGCGCGGTTAAGATCTTTCTATACTATTGCCATCATATAAAAACGAATTTTTTTCTATTAATTCAGTTAAATGCACGTTAAGTTCGGAGTCGCCCATTTTAAACAAATGTCTCACCTCTTCAATGAGCCTCTGGAAAACAAAAATAAACGAGGTTCGGTCGCGTAAAGACATGTCTCGGCCTGACTTCCCTTATTAGCGTTGCCTCTTTACTTTATATGGTGAATAACTAAATTAAGTCGCGTCCGCGCCACGTCCCCGTCCGACGTCCGCGCCTCGTCTCTTCTGTGGGCGTCGGGCCTTAAAGTTTTTAAATCACATCGAAATTGAATTATTTGTTCTGCAATCACAGCAAATTAAAATGAAGATAGAAATATGCAATTTTGCTCTTCCGACGAGCAACTTTTTTCATTTAAAAATAAAATTACTTGTCAGCTATAAATATGCCATTATTACAAGTAACAATTTTTAACATTAAACATGTCAAATATTAAATAAAGCAGATGTTCGTTCGTTGCATGTTATATAACATTTCGCCAGTTAAAGTGCTCTATGCTACTCCAAGTTGGCTTCAAGCCACAACGAATCCGCTAATTTAAACCAAGACTGTTTACAAACGTCAAGATTCGGTATTCATTAAAAATAATTATCATTTATTATCTTGAATGAAACTAAGGTTTACTGCTCCTTGAATTTCATTTGCTGTTACGAGGCAGTAAACAAAGAGTAATAATTTATAGTAATATCCTTTTCACAAGAAGTAAAGGGCTTCCATAACATATATACCTATATTTACTTAGCAGGATATTCATGAACGAGTTAGAACTTTAATAAATGTTGTTGGGTAAGCTTTTAGCTCTGAAATATATGGCGAAAGGAATGCTTTGTTTTTCAATCTGTGATAGATATTGTGCATTTATTGTGCCACGCATGAGGAATATCATTTTATTCGTAAACATAGATACGACGTAATAAATGTGCGTCAAATAAATCTCGAAAACACATTGGAATAGCAAAATAATTAACAAGGATTGCGATGAAAAATTCGAGTTCAAATACTACGAAATTGACAACCAACAATTTAGGTAGTTGATACATCCTATGCACATGCATGACAATCATTGGATTAAAAGTACCTGTCCAGAAAGCTGTCGTCTATTCATATATGTACTGTATGTACTTATTCCGCATATGCATATTCAGATGTACAGGGTTTTCATTTATGTTTTGATACCCACCTATAGAGTTTGCTATAAAATTTAGAGAGGAATTTCTTATATCAAAGTTTAGGTCCAAAATAAACCAAAAACATCAGACCAAGCTTGTTTTTTAAAATGAATTTCTCTGTGTATTTTCCACTATATTAATAGACGTTCTTTAGATTTTAAGATTTAGGTTGCCTTGGAAAAAATGATCGGTTTGTTAAATTCACTTTTTGACACATATTAAAGCAATGTGCCAATATGTGTCAAAACTTAAGTTTAACAATCCAAAATTTTTATTCATAAGCCAATCCTCAATTTCGATTAAATTATTTTATATTTTAAACTCAAATATCACAAAAACGGCGGAAACAAATATAAACAAGATATATTTTTGAAATCAGGAAAATAAATTCTGCTATACGTTCCATTTAAAAAAATATATGTGCCTCATCTTTATATGCACACAACTGAAGTGAAGCTCCTAAAAGAGATATTAGGAATTCAGTTTTTATTTTTTTTAAGTTTTTTTTCCTCAACTTTTGCCCCCGATTTCGACACTTTTTTCTATGTTTTTATTTTGGCTTTTTTCAACTTTTTTTTCAAAACGCACTTTTTTCTTTCCATTTTTACTATCCCCGACTCGTAGTTCAACGCCTTCGCGTTTTTTTTTCGCCAAAATCCGAGTTGCTCGAACTTTTTTTCTTATTTCGTTTTATACTACTTTTATTAACTCCAGTTTTCGTCCAGGATCCTCATTTTACCCCGGCTACATGTCCTGAAAAGTTCAGCCCTCTAGCTATACTGGAACATGGTTCATTAAAGTGTTTCACTTTGATATCCGTTTCATTTGATTTCCGTTTCATTTTTTCGGACTCACTAATCTGGCTAAAAAAGTTTCACTTCAAAAATTAAGTTATTTTATTTTCCTTGTTTTACCATCTTTATCTGTTTATTTTAACTGTTTCATAAGATAATACCAAAAAAAACTAGTTATAAACAGTTTTTCTCATAAGAAATACACCCTGCAGGTGGAGGTCAAGATATAAATGAAAACTCTAAACATCATATATACACACACATCGAATATGTATCCAGTTGATATGAATATAAGTGGATATGCATAGCATATGCGTCTATGCACGTCCATCACGTCTAATCACATAATCACATAGCAAAATAATATTATACTAATATACCAAACATATGTTTTTTCGATTATGCATATCCGGATGTATGCAATATAAAACTTTAATATCCATTGCAGATAGGTTTAGCCGCAGAGTGCTTGTGCAGAGAATACTCGGTGCATATTTTATTTTTAAATAGCTCCAAGTTCTGATAAACCGACCATTTTCGTTAATACTTTCAGTTTTCTCTAGTTCCAGAAAATTTTAACTTTACTAAAATCATAATACACAAAGGAAATTGATACACTATTTAAATACTAAGCATATCTATTTCAGTATACAGTCATTAGGACGTACATTCGTTATATATTTATATATTATGCAACTTACATGAGTTTCTCATAAGCTTGTTCATATGGCTAATTTGGAGGAAATATGCGCCGTAGAAACTGCTGCAAAGATATAATGAAAAGCACTCCAAATCATGATGCATGTATAAACTATCACTACCTTTTTAACCATAAAAAAACTCACTTCCAAGAACAAACAATATTATAATTACGTTATTTACTTTGTAGGAACAATTTATCTTTACTTATTTGAAAAGCGTACAAAATATGAATCATCCGATCTCTCGATTCCGATCCCCTATTACGTGAGCATTGCTTTCGACCTTCTTAGTCCGGGAGTTCGGTGTTTTGTTTACAGTCGGCCATGCTACTGTTTTCCACGTCCTCGTGGAATGATCCCATTCGATGTTTTAACCTATTTAATAGAAAAATAGGTGTGAGACTAAGTTATGTTTGGAAGTCTTGGTGTTGGTCACAGCTCAATGACAATTCAAAATCAGATAAATGTGCAGAATATCATAAATAACAATTTTAAACGATAAATATATTTTCAACCAAAGGGATCCTTTATATCAACAAAGTTCTGTAAATATACAAACTCATACGTATACAGACACACGTAAATTAGTGTAGGTACCTACGCAACATGTATACTCGTACTCACATACTTACATACATACATCATTATACATTATATTTACAACATGAAAACTATAAATAAATGAACAAATTTAAACGTCAGCTTAAAATCGTATTTAAGTTTTAATCTTCATTTGAATCCACTTCGGATTCTGAGCTCACTTTTACTTCGAAGGCCTTCGACTTATCGAGGGATACAACTCCTCTATATCTTCTCTGCGATCGAGAAGAGCACTTTAGGTCCTCGACAATAAAACGATCATCGTGATCAAGGACCTTTGTAACTTCGTATGGGTCACTAAACTTAGGCAAAAGTTTCTTGCTTTCGCCCTGGTTCAAACTAGCACATGGTTTCCTACTTTAAATTTTCGACCTAAGCATCGTTGCTTATCAAGCCTAGCTTTACGTTCGCTTTGTTTTTGGTCAATCTTTTCTTTAGCAGCCCTTCGTATTTCTAGCAAGTTTCGTTCCTTGCCAGAATCTAGCTCTACCTCGTTGGCTAGGACAGAATTGGCAACACCCATAGGAGCATATCCAAAAAACAACTCATAGGGTGACTTCTCCGTAGTTGAATTCGCCGTCGAATTCAAACCCCATCGCACCTTTGATACCGCCTCATCCCATCTATCCTCTTCGTCCGTAGAAGTGGACGCAAGAATCGTGCGGTTAAATCGCTCCACTTGTCCATTTGCTCGCGGCGTAACGGTAGCATTCAGGACATGTTTGATATTCAATTCCACGCAGTACTCCTGAAATTGTTTGCTCGTAAAACAACTTCCTCGATCGGAGATCACTCGGCGCGAAACACCAAAGTTTTCAATAATATTTTGCAAAAAGTTTATAACAGGTCTTGTCTTCGTTGACTGGACGGCCCTCATGAAAATAAATTTGGTGAATGCATCAACAATCACAATTAGGAAACTGTTTTTCCTTCTTGATTTAACAAATGGGCCAAGGTGATCAATATGTAACGTGTCAAATGGTTGAGGAACTTTTTCAATTGGATGCAAATATCCAGGCTTGCGTCCACCAGATTCCTTATTGTACAAACATGGAAGACAACACGAAATATACTTCTTTGTATACCTTCTCATGCCACCAAACCAGTACAATTTTGATATGGTTGACAATGTTTTTTTCCACAGACAAATGACCACCTCCATCGTGAAAATGTAATAAGTTTTGTCTTCTGACGGATTTAGGAACAACCCATTTCTTTTCCTGTGGAGTTAACTTGTATAAACGATTTTCTTCGAGGCAATATTGTTTATGAATCTCTTCTTCCCCCTTGTCTGAAGGTGTCTTATTTAAAACCTCCAACAAATACTTACAACTCTCATCAGTATTTTGTGCAACTAACACCCAGTCTTTATGATTTATATTTACAATATTTACGTGACATTCTGTGGGGTTGCGACTTAGATCATCTACATGGCTCATTTTCGTACCCTTTCGATACTCAGCATCAAAGGTATATTCTTGTATGCTCAGCCACCACCTAGCGATTCTTGGGACTAAGTCTCTTTTCCTTAGAGAGGCTCGAACGGCAATACAGTCTTTAACGACCTTAAATTGGATTCCAATTAAGTAAATGCGAAATGCCTTTAGAGTATATACAACTGCCATTGTCTCCAACTCGTAGGAGTGATATCTTTGCTCTTCTTTGGTCGACTGTTTGGAATAATACATAGCAGGCTTCATGGTGCCATTTGATTGTTCTTGAAAAAGAATTCCTCCTATGCCCCGTTGGGAAGCATCTGTGTGTACTTCCGTCCGTAATTCTGGATCGTAAATTGTTAGTACAGGTCTTGATACTAAAATTTCTTTAAGAGTGTTGAAAGCTTTTCGTTGTTCAACATCCCAAGCAAATTTAGCATGTTTTCTAGTCAAAGAAGTTAGAGGCCTAGCGATCGTAGCAAAGTTCCTCACGTACTTGACAACCGCAAAGTGAGACTATGAGCTGCTAATGCTCGAAAAACCTCCCTGATATTTGACAGTCCTGATTCACAATCCTTGCTGGGCAGCAAAATATCATCCATGTACGCTATGGCTTTCCCATACCTCAGATTGCCTAAAACTTTATTGATAGTCCGCTGAAATATTGCGGGCGCATTACACAAGCCAAATGGGACTCGTAGGTATTCATAGTGCCCATCTGGGGTAATGAAAGCTGTCTTTCGAATGGAAGACTCCTCCATTTCAATCTGGTGGTAGCCACTAGCCAAATCCAAACAAGTGAAATATTGGCAACTCTTCAGACTTTCTAGAAAGTCATCCGTACGTGGTAGTGGAAATCGGTCTTTAACAGTTTGAGCGTTAAGCGCCCGAAAGTCGACACACATACGTTGCTCCCCATTCTTTTTCTTAACCAACAAGATAGGGCTAGAATAAGGAGAATCTGACTCACGAATTATTTCATTTTTGCAATAAGTCTTCTACCGTTTCTCTCACAACTTTTCGTTCATTGTGAGATAGACGGTATGGTCTATAGACGACAGGAGTATCGTCGTTAAGGTGTATAGACATTTGTAAGATATTTGTTTTCCCAAGTTCAGAGTTATTTTTTGAAAAACAGACACGATATTCATTAGTTAGATTTAGCAAAAGTTGTACTTGGTTCCGAGTTGGTTTCGTTACATGAAATATCTCTAATTTCAAAGTAATCACCATTTTCACTTATTTTTAATACATGTACTACATTGTCTAACGGTTTTCCTTTGAAACATATTACGGATCTAGCTATTATTTGATTTTCACTCACCATAAGTTCTTGATCCGATGGGTTCACCATAGAGAGAAACCCATCAGCTGAGTTTGTAATGCAGTCCTCCACACGATGTTCTTTCCCAGGAAACATTCGTCGTTCCCCTTGAACAAAAACATCCCCATTATAGTTGTCACGCCGTGTAACTGCAAGTAGAGCCTTGGTTCTTGCTGGAATAACCGTAGAACACTTTGCCCACAACGGTATTTTCCTGGGTTCGATGTCCATACAGCTGTTAATATCTTCATCAGCAGGTAGGAGCCTTACAGTTTCCCCGCAGACTATCATGGCTATGTGAGGTTGGTGCAGGAAGGGCTGTCCTACCATCACAGCCACATCTTGGACATCATCTGGAACGATCAACATTTCAACATCCGCTTCTGCTCGATCTACTTTCAAATGTGCCTTTATAGAGCCAACAACCTTAACCAGTGACCCTGCATAGCCTGAAATGGATATTTTCGTTGGAAAAATCATTACATTTAAAAATTTAACCACTTCGTCTTTGACAAGCACTGCACTAGAGCCTGAGTCGATATAACATTTAAAATTAGTTCCATTAATCCAACAGTCAAAGTAATATGTTTCGTTAGTAGATTTTGACTGCTGAACTACAAGTTGAGTCTTAACGGGCTGTCTGCGACAATCTTTTGATAAATGTCCTAAAAGTTTATAGCTTGTACACTCTATCTTAGGCTTGGGACATTTATTTGCATAATGCCCTTCGCCCTTGCAGTTATAGCATTTCATAGACTTAAGCTTAGACTGTATTGCAAGTCTTGGAGCATCGGTTCGTTTGTGTTCGTTTCGTTGGAACACACCAAAACGCAATCGTTCATTAACTGGTTTTGAGCCACTAGGCCGTGGTAATTCTGGCACAAGTGAAGATAAATATTCGGCATATAGCCGATCAGGTGTCTCGTATCTCCCCGCTCTAGCTCCAGTTTGGATACTAGCATCACCAATGCCATCAATGAAACAGGACACCGCCTTTTCGTCTGTTATTTCACAAGCACAGATCAATTCCATCTTATCGAAATAATAGCGATCCCATGATTCTTCGGACAACTTGAATCGATTTACAAGAGTTCGCAATGTCACAGCAAAATCTTGATGTTCAGAAAAAGATTTAAGCAAAACTTCTTTCCATTGAGTCCAGCTAAATTGATATGAAGGTAAATTGTCATACCATCTTCTAGCTAATCCGCCTAAACGATTTTGCATAACAAAAATCATGGTGGTTTCGTCCCACTCATTAATAGTACCCAATTGTTCGATTATCTCGATCCATTTTGAGGAACTTAAATTTGTGTTTTCCGGGGCAACTATTGGAATGCATTCTGGTTTGGCTAATATTTGGCTCCTTCTGGGGGTGCTTCCTACTTGGTGGCTTATAAGTTTCTCTACCAATGCCTCTAATCTACCAACTTTATCTTCCGTGAGAGGTGGTGTATAGCTACGGCTGGTACTTGGCTTTTCAGTTTTAGATGATTCGAGTGTTGAAGTTCTAGAGCCTTGATTTTGTATATTACAATGTTTCGCTCTTTTACTTCTTTTATAATTACCATCGGATGAACTAGAGCTACTTGTACTACTTACAGGTGACACACATCTGATTTTACCCATTTTTGTCAAGAGAGAGAAAAAATTATATAACTGTTTATAATTGAAATAGATTAAATAGCTTAACAAACTATGCAATTATGTATTAATTAGGTATATATCTGATGCTTCGATAATATATATAATCAAAAGATAAACTGCTTAACTTTTCGTTCGCTAAACAGCTACTTGACTCCTAAAATAATACTATAACTCACCGAATTATTATATCTCCAAATATGATAAACAATCTTTCAAAATCTCTATTTAAACACTTTAACTGGGGTCCGACTGTTTATATAACATAAACGGCAAACATAAAACGATTTCGAATAAAAACCTTGATGAGTTTAGTAACGCGCTGTAAATACGCAGTCAGTACTTATTTTTCTTTTGAATTCTAAATGTCCACAAAACAAAACTAACAACTACTTTAGAATATAAGCTAATGACTACCATTAAATCTAATATCAAAATTTGATTATATTACCGTTTCGTTAGGTAAAACAAACAATAATACTTATAGCACCATCTGTACTAATATACGTAAAAATACTTTATACGTTAGTCCAATGTTCATATTAGATTAGAATGTTCAATACATATAGTTTTGGTATTTTACTCCTTACGCAAAACAGAACACATTACACAGATCACCTTTTTAAATTATAGTTTTCGTTAAATCGGCACGAGAGCAGATCCCACCGCTACTTCTATAAACTATCACTACCTTTTTAACAATAAAAACACTCACTTCCAAGAACAAACAATACTATAATTACGTTATTTACTTTTTAGGAACTTATCGTTACTTATTTGAAAAGCATACAAAATATGAATCATCCGATCATCTCTCGATTCCGATCCCCTATTACGTGAGCATTGCTTTCGACCTTCTTAGTCCGGGAGTTCGGTGTTTTGTTTACACATGATTTAGGAGGCATTTGTAATGCCACTTTTAGGACTCTCAAATTTCAGAAAATTCTAGCTATACTAAAAACTGAAGACACATCGCAAAATATTGATCTGCTCATATATGAGGTATAATTTTCTTTGCACATGCATATTCAAAGGTATTTCATCCACACATCCATTGAATATTAGTATATACACAGTACAGGGTGTCCCATTTTCGAAAGTTTTGCAGGGTACCTTCGTTATTAGTGGAGATAGAGGAATGCGGTTTTGGCAATACTGTGCTACTTTTTGAGAAACAAAAGGTGCCGCATACATAATTTTCATAACTCTCATTTTTAAGATACAGGGTGAAATTGCAAATTTTCAATATGGTTATTGGTTATCTTATAACTTTTCGAAAAAGTAAAAACGGAAGCTTGCAAAATTTTTTGCGTAGAATTCAATTGCGTACTCGCTTCTGATCTAAAAGGATCCATTTCTCAGAAATGAATCACAAGTCGATTTTATTAAATGGAACATCCTATATATTTTCTACTATTTTGGGACGCTTGTTATATGCTGTTCATAGCAATAAAGCTATAGTGCAAAAAATTTAAAGAAAAATATCTTTTTTCAAGTAGGACGTGCTGCCGGCCGCGGCGAAAAAACGAAAATTTCGACAACGAAATTGGTCATTTGAGTCACTTTTCAAAGTCTAATTGTTTTGGAATAGTATATTATTTTATATGGAGGAAAAGTGATACTTTTCATTGCGCGCTCGTGTTTAACAGCCAATCGGAGTGAGGCTGGTAATAGAGAGCAAGCCATGAAAAGTAACTTTTCCTCCAAATAAAATATGCTGTTTTTTCTTCAAATATCGACAAATGAATGCAAAAACATCTCTTTTTAATAGTAATAATATCTAATTATTATTAAAGATAAATGGGTTCGCAAGGCGGCTTAGACCACGGTCGTAGGTGGCCTTGCTTAGACCGGTGTCGGCGAATATAATGTAACATAAAGCTGTCAGTGGACACTGTCAACAATAATTATTTTTTTAATATTGCTTCTCCGATTGCGTTTTAATTCCGTATTGATAAGCAGTTATTGAGTAAGTTCGATTAAATAGTAACCAATTTGTTCCTAAATTAGTGATTTTTAGAAATGCAGTCACAAATTGAGTGATAAATACAAATTGTAGTTTAATAAATCTTGAGTTGTTGACGCTTTTGTTGTCTGTTTGTATTGTATCTATGTTGCTATGACAACACTTTTACCTCCGCCGGCGGAAAAGTGAAAAGTAAAGCTCCGGCGGAGGAAAAACGAAACTTCACGGCCGCCTACACAGTCGAGTAATGACGGATTTACTGACGTTTGAAGAAAAAAGTGTTTACCTGTTATCGGGAATTATTTTGCGTTTAAAACGATGGCTGAAATCAGATATCAAAATTATGAAAAATATCTTTGGTTTAAACAGTTATGAAGCTTACGAATTATATTTTAAGAGGTATGTTTTATATTCGTCACTCATTTTTATATATAAGTAAATATTTTGTTTTATTCTATGTAAGTTTCCGGAAAGAAGGTAATCTTGTCCCGATATATTTTTCAGAATAAAAACAAATTGGATTCTTTAGGCATCCTCGGCCAAAATCCTATAATAAGGAGAACCGTGAACCGTGAAACCAACGAAGTTAACCTTTCAGCTTGTGTAGAAACAGAGTCGTCGAGTTCATGTAGGAGCAGTGAGAATGAAGTTGATGTGACCAAGGCTCGCGCGAGTACTGACAATATTAAGAAAATATAAATTTCTTCCTTATAAAATAAAAATCGTACATCATTTACATCCAGGAGATCCAGAACGACGTTTTTTTTACAATTGATTTATATAGCACGGTCGCAAGAAAATCACCACGTCATATTTGAACGGAAACAACAGGGAGGTTTTAAGTTTAGTGTTTGCGTGTTTTATTTTGGAAAAACAAATAGCCTATCGTATTTATGAAGGGGGTCTCTCCGCAAATCGTTATCTGGATATTCTACAAGATGTTGTGCCTGAGCTGCTAGATAATGTCCCCTTAGCTCAGTTAAATTATTTATATACTCAGTGACATTAGAAGTGTTACTCCCAGAAGGAATAATTTCTTGAGCTTGATTTTTTGGCAATGTGGTAGTCTTACATTAAGAATGAAACGATAACATTCGCAAGGAATTTTATTAACATGTAATCCAAAAAATAATAATAATGTGTTTGGCGACCCCGTAGCTGAGTACACTCCTGTACACGTCTAGGCATCGACAAAATGAGATGGTCGATGTCTCCTTGTGGCACCTCGTTCCAAGCAACTTGAACCTCGTGGATTAAGTGTGCCAGAGTCTTTGGAGGATGGGGCAAATTGGACAGTCTTCTCCCCATCATATCCCACACATGTTCGATGGGATTTAAATCGGGCGAACGAGGTGGCCATGGCAAAACATTAACGCCAGCTTCTTGGAGAAAGTCCATAGTTCGACGAGCAATATGAGGACGTGCGTTGTCTTGCTGAAAAAGAACGTGTGGACGGCCATCTAGATAAGGCAGTAAAGTGGTTTGTAGAACATCTTCAACATAACGTGCAGCTGTCATACTGCCTCGAATAAACCAAATTGGTGATCGACTACCATAACCAATAGCCCCCCAAACCATAACTCCAACAGTCCTGTGTACATGCCTCTCAACAGCAAATCCAATATCACGTCGTTCTCCACGGTGGCGTCTTACCCTTCTACGACCATCGTGTATACCTAGACAGAATCGCGATTCGTCGCTGAATATGACGTAACGCCATTCTACCTCCCAATGCTGTCGTTCTCTGCACCAGTTCAAACGTTGATGACAGTGGTCCGGATTGAGAGGAAGCGCTAATCGTGGACGGTATGAAAAGAGTACAAAGGCTCGAATGCGTCTATATAATGTACGCATAGTAACAGGTCTAACTTTTTCTCCAAACCATTGGTCAGCGACTTGACGCGTTGTAGCAAAACGGTCTCAAAGAGCCACCTGCCCAAAGCGCCTATCTTGACGCTCTGTGGTACGTCTCGGTTTACCAGTTGGTCTTCTTCGTGTTCCTCTACCTTCTTCTGTCCACACACGACACACACGCATTACCGTCATTGCAGTATAATTAACACGACGGCCAATTTAGCGATAGGGTAAACCAACATCTTGATAGGCAACAATTCTACTCCTCTCAAAATCGCTAACATGGTGGCAATTTTAATGTCTTCGAACTCGAGGCATTTTGTTACGCTTAACACAAGTAGAGAGACTAGCAACAACTAAAAATATCTGTACTATGCAGCATTCATAAACCTTTTTTTTTCACAAAAAAATTAAACGATAAAACTTTGTGTTTGCAAAAACTGTTAAAGACAAAACGTTGATATTGTTATGATATCATGCTTTAAATATGGTCATTCTGTTGCCAAAAAATCCAGTTCAAAAAATTATTCCTTCTGGGTGTAACACTTCTAATGTCACTGAGTATATTTTTAACAGGAGGGAGCACCTGCTCATAATGCTCAGATAATACCGCTTTTCTAGAAAATAATTTGCCCAATAGATGGATAGCCACTAATTGACCTATAAGATGGCCTCCACAATCCTCCGATCTCTCTTTGTTCGATTTTTTGGGATTCAAGCAAAATAAAGTTTACAAGACCCGAAATCGTTCCATAGAAAACATCGAGAGGCTTCGCATTTGGTTTTTTAGTCTTTGCGGGGCCGTTCATTAATAATGTTAAACGTTCTACGAAGAGTTACATGAATATGTGACTATGCTATTAGAGAAAACGACAACAATTTTGAACAGTGTTTATGATTAGTAAATAAAATGGAAAAAATTCATTTTTATAATTAGTGTTAGTTTGTTTAATAAATTTAATCGATACCTAATGTGAAAATTTATATTTTAAGAACTAATATTAGTCATAAAATAATCTTTCAACACAGTAATATTTTTCGTGTTAATTAATAAATTAGTAAACAAAACTAACCCAAACTAAGAGGGCTATGAAAATTATGCAAGCGTCATCTTTTATATCAAAGTAAAGAGAAACTGTTCCGAAATAAATTTGATCTGTTGTCAAGACGTTCTATTGTTTTTAATCAATTATAATCACGGCCTACCAGCAAAAAGATTTTTTTCTTTAAATTTTAAAATTATATCTTTATTACTTTGAAGACATACCAACTATTATAAATTTTTGAAAAGCTTATAATAACAAGCGTCACCAAACTAGCAGAAAATGTATAGTCCGCCCAGCCGTTGTTGACCCTCGAAACGCATGCAATTGCATGCGTTTCGAGGGTCAACAACGGCTGGGCGAACTCTACAGGGTGTTCCATTTAAAAAAACCAAATTGTGATTCATTTCTGAGAAATGGAGCCTTCTAGAAGGAAACAAATACGCCACTGAATTCTACATAAAAATCTATACAAGTCTCCGTTTTTACCTTTTCGTAAAGCTATTAGGTAACCGAGATACGCGAGGTGCCCGAAAATTGGAAATTTTCACACTGTATCAGAAAAACCAAGACGGCTTTGCAAATTGTATAAGCGGCATCTTTGGTTTCTCAAAAAAGTAGCGCAGTATTGCGAAAACCGCATCCCTCTATCTCCACCAATAAAGGAGATACCCTACAAAAGTACCGAAAATGGGACACACTGTACCGTGCGATCAATTTATCTGGATAACATTTTGATGCGCTGTAACTTTTTTGTTTTTAAAGATATCAAGGTAATCAAAGAAAACAAAATGTAGGGTTGGTGGCCAAGTTTTTTTCTAAGTTACATATAAATCAAAACACTAGCAATTTTCTGACATATAAGCCTACTTTATATATATTTTTTAAATGGAACACCCTATATATTACTACATTTTTGGACTCTCTAGATAAATCGAAATACATTTTGTGTATAATATCCTATATCTATCTTTAGCTGCTTACCAAATATTGACAGTTGAAAGTCGGGTATTTTAACACTTTGACAGGCTCTAAAATCTAAACCGCACAAGATCTTTTTTTTGATCACATTCCTATCTTAAGTGTTTATAAACTATCGAATGACAGTATCTTCGAATTTAACCCGCGGATAAAATTAACCGGAACTTTTAAACCTCCGGTTAATTTCAAAGTTACTATCATTCGATAGCTTATGAAAACCCAAGATAGGAATGTGCAAACCGTTTTCTTTGATCTCGTGCGGTTTAGATTTTAGACCCTGTCAAAGTGTTCAAAATGCCCGACTTTCAACTGTCAATATTTCGTAAATAGCTTATGATAGGTATAGGATATTATACAAGAAATGTGTTTAGATTTTTCTAGAAAGTCCAAAAATGTAATAATATACAGGTTGTTCCATTTAAAACATATAAAGTAGGCTTATATGTCAGAAAATTGTTAGTGTTTTGTTTTATCTGTAACTTAGAAAAAACTTTGCCACCAACCCTACATTTTGTGTTTTTGTTTACTTTGATATCTTTAAAAACAAAAAAGTTACAGCGAATCAAAATGTTATCAAGATAAGTTGAACGCACGGTACATTCATTTCTCAGTAATTTAGGTGCGTAGTGAACAAACTCAGGATATTCTTCCATGCACTGCATATGCACCAGAAGTATTTTTTAATTTCAGTGTTTTGGCTAATTTGTTCACTGCTTTAAAATTTCTCTCTTCCTAATAAATATTAATACACTAAAGAGACAACTATAAGTAACAACACAAAGACACCTTTACATCTTGATTTTAATATATTTCCATTGTTTTGGACGTGAATATATGCATATTCTTTGCGCATACACTTCGCAACCGAATATATTCTTGTCCATATATGTAGATTTATCTACAAATGTATGAAATATTAATAATATTCGTGGACATGCATTTTTCATAACAATATTGGCGAAGCAGATATACAGATTGAGATGATGCGTCTATGGACGTTCAATGCATATGTAGTAGAAATGTTCACAAATCGTGATGTATCTGCTATTGTTGGTCACATATTAACCTTTCTCTATCTCCACAAAATTTTAACTTTACTTAACACATAACACTTAATAATATGAGATCGTATTCATGTATAAACATATTCATAAATACATCTTATGAATATGCAAGGAATATTAATATCAATACCAATATGTTTGTCTGCAATTTGAATATCACGAACATGAATGAACGAATATTTAAAAACATGTCCTATGCATATTCTAAGACTTTTTAGTTACATTCATATTTTTGCATTTAGATTATATCCCTTTATATAATTAAAACCAGCCAATTAGATAAACTTACCTTAATTTAACTTTAAATTTTAATACTTCAAAACAGTATGAAAAATGCAATTATCATTTATATTACCAGAAAGATTTCGAATATGAATTTATAATTAAATAGAATAACGCATAACCAGTTATATTTGTTGAAGCACATGCATATCATGTCGTGTGATGTGAATATACTATGGATATTATGTCGGAAATTATTAGTTTGAACTTTTGATTACCAGGGAAAGTCTGAATTTCTGGATTAAAGTTAAATGACAGCATCTAAAATTGCGGTCAGTAAAACCTAAATGGCAATAGTGGTTGCAGGTTTGCATTAATTTTTAAATGTTCGTATGTTCGTTTAGGTTTTATAGATTATGATTTCAAATTATTCCACAGCATATATTTGTCAAGTAATGTATTATTGTACAGGGTGGATCGAATTCGATTCTATGCATGGGGATCTTGAAATCTGTAAAAGATGAAGTGTCTGGCAAAATAGGGCAAAATTGCGCATTTAGGTGCCTAACAATATGCCGTTTAGAAAGGTTTAAAATTTTGAGTATTTTTTCTTATTTTTTCCTGGGTTTATTTAAAAACATATTTCAAATTGAATTACACTTTTGCATGGTCACTTTTTTCAATCTATCCAACGATATCATCGAATTTGAAATCTGACGTTTCCTCTTCAAGGGGTCGTCATCAACTTTCTTTTTTTAAATAAGAATTTTAATTTTTTTTATTGCTTTTCAGATGATATTGGGGTTATTAAGATTAATATGTATTTTTATTATTTTTTTATACTTTTTTTTATTTTTTTTTTTGGTTTGGCGTAATTTTGAATAGTTTAAGTTAATTAAATTCAATTAAAGTTCGTATTTAAAAAATATTGATGACCCCTCATCAACTTTTTTTAAATACGAACTTTCAATTTAATTGAATTAACTTAAGCTATTCAAAATTATGTCAACACAAAATAAATAATTTAAGATAAGAATAAAAAAATTAAAGAAATATTTAAAAAAATATTAAAAATTCTCTAATAGATTAATAACGCCAGTATCATCTGAAAAACGATAAAAAAATAAAGTTCGTGTTTAAAAAAGGAAAGTTGATGATGACCCATTGAAGTCCAAGCGTCAATTGCCAAACTGGATACCACCATTGGATAGAGCAGAAAAAGTGACAATGCAAAAGTCCAATTCAATTTGAAACCCGTTTTTAAATAAACCCAGGAAAAAATAACACGATTTTTAAAAATTTCGGTTTTTTCCGGATATCGCCGGAAATACTTGGAATTTTAAAACTTTCAAAACGGCATATTGTTAGGCACCTAAATGCGCAATTTTGCCCGAATTTGACCGACACTGTATCTCTTATGGTTTTCAAGATCCCCATAGATGCACATTCGTGGTCTGTTTTCATTGTCGAGCCGCCAGTTAGGGTTGTCATATTTTCGATTGTGAGCTGACATCTGAGTTTCAAAAAAGCACTATTTCACTCAATTATCGCGCAAATTCGTCATTATGGAATAATTGATAAATACATTGTTTTACAGACTATATTACCACTTTGAACTTAATAAAAAGTGCCACATAAAAAGAAAATGGTATTTTTTCTTTTTCGTATTTTTAATATGTATTAATGAACGAAATAAAACAACTCATTTATAATGCTTCAACTTGTATCTGTTACAACTATTTCACTATACATAGATATAACAAGTATTATAACAGGATAAATGTGTGCAATTTTGCAGAAGAAAAATCGGGGTCTGTATGAACACAAGCGCAAACAACTCGACTTAAAATGGCCATGTGGCAAAAATGTGCCGGAGCGCTTCTTCGGGTCCAAATAATCGCCTGTTAAATTCCCCTTTTAAAAGACCAAAAGCACTTTTTTAAGAATATGATACGTTTTATAATGTTTGAACAACTTGTGAAAAAATCTCTCCTTCTAGCTATATTTTTCAGTTAACGCTGAGTCGTTGCCATGAAAATTCATTACTATAAAACGAGTGTTAAATGCATTTTATTATAGCGTTCATGAGAGAATGATAAAATAAGTCGTTACTCCTTGCACTACACTCGTTATTGTTAGCGCGCAACATTTCTATTTGGTAACAAACAGCATAATATTTTATCGCTACCCTTTTCACATCCAGCAAAATGTATTCCTAGTATATATTATGCTCTTCCATTAGGCGAGATATTCATGCAGGTGTAAGCGCAGTAATACCGGTTATTGTGTTTCCGTTTAGCTGCAAAATTTACAGCAGGAAACATATTCGTTTTCAAAAAGACCTACGTAATATATCTTATAAAAGCATTGCAAATCTTCCACATATTGTAATATAACAAATAAAAAAACGTGTCGATGAAAATAATGTGAGATGATTGGCTTCCTTCTACATGAAGAAAGTGCAATTTAAATTAAATTCTAAATTGTGCCTAATACCACAACTAGTTTTATCGCCTTCAATTTAAAGTTTGTAAAGTATCAAACGAGTTTGGCGAAGCAACTTTAGATAGTTGGATAAATGATAAAACAATTTCTGTTTATTTTTAATTGTTTCAATTGCATTTAAATTTCACGTAAATCTCTTCCATATAAATCTATAATCAATCATTACATTTCATAATCTCTTCCTCAAGATTACATAACAATCTGTAGTTTTCATCGCTCGGCGTTCTCGACCACAAGTTCAAAGTAAGCAAATTTTTTTATCCTGTCCCGAGTTGCCTCGTCTCCGCCACTGTTGACACCAGTTCATTTCTTTTTGTGATTCGATACATAAATCGATAATACCTGCAAATATTACGTCTTTCGTGCGTTTTTGTCTAGTGCTTGTTTAGCAAAATGCCTCGAGTTAAGAGATCTAAAGGGAAGTGACTCCAAAAATTGAAAAAGTTAAAGCGTGACAGTAATAATTGTTCATCTTCAGCAACGGATTTTTCAAGTAAGTCGAAATTAGTATTATTGTTAATATTACCCGTACAGTGCTTCACAAGCAACAAACCTAAATTATACTTGGTACACATAATATATTCAAGTATTAAGCTGTGCCATTACTTTATGTGCACATCTACATAAAAGAGCCTGTATATTTTAATTTCCCACATTTACAGTACATCGGCTTTTTATGCAGTCATATGACTAGGCAGGCTGCTTTATAGGCTTATATCTTTGTCGGCGAACTTGGCGACTCATTGATACATTATATAGGTAATATAGAAAATATAACGCCTCTTGTTTTGTGGGAACTATATACACGCATGCACTTAGTAAATGGAAATATAATCTTCCTCCTGGCATGTTCTATGTAAATAATACGTTGTCCTGCTGTTTCTTTGCATAAAGAATTAATTATAAAGGAAATTTTTACAGCTTGTCGGTAAAATAATATCGGTAATCGCTGGAAGTCCAAAATAAATATTTAACCCTCGCCACCATAATATTATAGCTCTCTCATCAAAATATGCTTAGCATCACTTTTTAGTTCACATGAACTTTATATCACTTCTCGGTATGATATCATGCTGAAGTGGGACATTCTTTTATAGGCTCTAGTTTCTGAATCGAAGAGTAACGATGACGAGCCGATCATTGTTACACAATCCCCTCTTGAACAGTCAAAATACAAGATGACATAATAAACTTTCTGGACGACGGACAACAACTATCTCCCAAGAAGGACAGAGTTTTATCAAGATATTGTAAACCGCTGGGAAATCATTTTAAAGGAAGCATTAGACAAATAAAAAAGGAAAATTATCCTGGAAAAGTACCCTACAGGTAAAAATTTACAACTTGCCCAAATCTAAATGAGGAAATTTTGTCCAACCTTCCTGAACAAGCAGTGAAATAGGATAACTTTTTGAGCCAAGTGCAAAATTATATTTCAGCAATATTGACTGCGATTGGTTGCTCTATTACTCAGCTTATAACACAAGAACCCCCACCGGTGGACGACAACACCTCGATAAATCATATCGACGCGGGACGATTACCTACGCACTTACACCACTCTATGTTCAGACACAGAAAATATGTGACAGGGCCTCTACTTAACTCCAATATAAAGAAAGTTATAGACGAAACCACAATCACAATAAATTTATTTGGGAACAATCTGTGTGTTAGAATTAAGTCAGATCAAGCTACAAAAAGCGCGGGGTGACCTCTTTAAGCAAAAGAACAAAATAGTGGCTTTTACCTCACACAACCATTCTTTAAACTCCAATCGAGGTCTGAAACGGGGCCGCTACAAGGAATCGGAACTCAAATGGCAACACCGTTAGCAGGGCAGCAAAGGGAAACCGCATCAACTGATGTCCAAATACAGGAGGAGATAAAGGTACATAAAACCAAAATTGCTGACAGACTGAAATATTTTTGAGAGAATAGAAAACTGTAACTAACCACAAAGCAATCCTACATTGGATTACAGGTTATAAAATTCCATTTTCTCAAAAGCCATTTCAAAAGCGTAGGCCTGCTAGAAACTTTTCACCCCTAGAAATATTGAATCTATCAAAGGCCATTAAAAATTACTTAAAAAAGGGGTGATCTCAATTTAAGACATTTGAATGCCTTCTTAAAGCCGCCACATTTGAAAATGGAAGACTGCAAAACTTTCTTAAAATAATTTTAATAAAGTTGTTTCTTTGTAATCATTAATTTAAAGGACGCTTACTATTTGATACCGATCAACAACTATGATAGAGTAAAATATATAATTTCAATACATTACATTTTGGTCTGTCAACGGCAACATGGTTATTTACAAAGTGGTTGAAGCCAGTTTTACAATACTTCAGAGGGAAAGGCATTACTCTTTTAGCATATGTGGACGACTTCGTAATAATGGGGAAGTCTTCTGAGGAATGCTATACATTTAGTAAAATAGTACTTATTTCTAAATTAGAGAAAGTAGGTTTTGTGATAAACTACTAGAAAAGTTCTCTAATACCATCTACATCCTGCAAATATCTAGGGTTTGTGTATAATTCAGATGAAATGACAGTATCATTACCCCTAGAAAAAATAACTTATTGATGTTATCAAATAAATAATATACGTGTAAAATTAGAAAATTTGCGGTAATATTAGGTAAATTGCTAGCAGCTGTACAATATGGCTGGCTTAATACAAAGAATTTTGAAATGACCCAATCATTTCAGCTAGTTCACAGTAATGGCAATTTTGATGAAAAAATGTCTTTTCCCAAATATGTATTAATAGATATTAATTGGTGGCTAGATAATATTCCCCGAGCTAAAAAGCCCATCGTTAATGATACTTATAAGAAATAGATTTTTTCTGATCAGGTTAGAGGGGATTTTGCCAAGGGAAAAAATCACGGGTTTTGGAATTATTCACAAAATAATGAAAATATTAATTACTTAGAATTGCTTGCAGCTTTCAAAAACTTAAAATCTTTTTGTAAAACAGATAACAATTGCCAAATTTTACTACCTCAATTTCGTATATAAATAAAATGGGTGGCACCAAATATAAAAAGCTTAACCGTTTAACTAGAAAAATATGCGAAAGGTGTGCAGAACGCCAAATATTTTTATACGCATTTTACATAAATACTAAAGAAGATATAGAAGCGGATAGTGATTCGTAGACTTTGTCCATAGAAACTGAGTATGAATTATCACATGAACGTTTTATTGAAATAAATTCACACTTCGGATTGCCATCCATTGATCTTTTTGCTACAAAATCAAACACCAAATGCCTTAGATATGTTTCATGGCACGAGAATCCCGATTCACTACATGTAGATGCATTTCCAGGAAACTGGAATAGCGAATTCATATACGCTTTTGCCCCTTTTTTCATAGTGTTTTAAGTAATTTATAGGTTAATTCACTATAAAGCAGAAGGCATTCTTGTCGTACCCTTCTTGAAAACTCAATCTTCAGGGTTCTCAATTTTTTCATTTTTCACCCTCTGTGCGAGAACCTTTCTCTGATGGTCGGGATTATATCAGGAGAGCTTTTCTTGTCCAAGGTTTTCCACATGAAGAAATGGAAGCAATATTTAGCTCAGTAGCTATTAGCACATTTAAACAGTATTCTTCTTGTTTAAAGGATTGGTGGAATTATTGTTTTAAAAATAAAGCGGATTATTTTGCTTCTAGTCTACCATTTTTAGATAATAGGTTTAAAGCGGTTTACTCTTATTCGTCTATTAATACCTGTAAAAGTGCCTTAAGCTTGATACTGTCTGTAAATGAAAAGAAGTAAAAATAATTAAAAAGATTTTTAAAAAGTCTTTATAATAAACCAGTGGCAGAGCTGTGAGGTATGAAACCATATGGGATACATATCCAGTTCTTCAGTACTTGGAAACATTATATCCCCTAGAAACGCTTAGCTTGTGCTAACTATCCTTAAAACTAATAGTGTTATTTGCACTAACAACTGTTTCCTATAGGAAATGTGACTTAGATCGTTTTTCCCCTGTACCCTTCAATTGGTCTCAACAGCGATGGAGACAGGGACTGTTTAATAAAATGACTCCTACAGCTTTCTCTAAAATCCAAGTCAAAAATCAGTCGTATTATCCTTTTTTGGTTAATAAAAACACGATAAGAGTTACTTTGAGAACCCCAGAAAAGTACATTATAGGAGAGGTGGCTGTAGATAAGTGAATAATAGACATCCAGTAGGCACTTCCCAGAGAGAGCTTCTTTCAGTCTTGATATAGCTAAGAATCCAGAATTAACCTTTTTTGAGACAAAATCAATATGAGTGTCCCAACTCAAAGTCTCATCTATGAAAAGTCCAAGAAATCTAGTTACACTTTGGTTTTATATAAGATCCAAATTTGGCGTTAAATTAACCAGGGGTTTATTTTTGTTTGCTCTAAACTGAATGTATACTGTTTTTTCTAGGTTAAGTATAAGATTATTCGATGAACACCACTCATTAAAATCATCCATTATGAGTTCAATTTTATACTTTAGTTCCTCAGGGGTCATAGCTATGATCAAAATTGAAGTACCATCCGCAAAAATGGTTACGTAACCATCCTCAATATAGTCAGGCATATCATTCACATATATTAAAAATAATAGGGGACCCAGCACAGATCCCTGGGGAACCCCTATCTCACTGTTTAAAAATGACGAAAATTCTGCCCCTACTCTGACACAAAATTGCCTACACTCTAGATAAGACTTCAATAAGTCCAGCATTCT
>MU182380.1:385534-403056 GCA_016904865.1 Pissodes strobi | reverse complement strand
CAGTTTATTTAAAAACTGTATGTATATGATGCATATTTGTTCTAGTGTGTAAAGTAATACCAAAATATCCTAAGTTATTTGCAACTTTCGGAACCGAAAATATAGCTTTTAAAACTGTAACACGGTCACAATAAGATGCTTTAATTTATACAAACCGATAAATTAAAATACGTATAATTGTGTAAAGATAGATACTCATTTAGATATAGACAAAAATAAGCCCAAAGGTAATTTTAGAAAATCGTCTTGTGTTAAAAATTAATTTATCTACAAACGTCACTAAAAGTACGATTTTTCGAGATAAAGTGCTCCTTCCACTGAGACTCGTTGATCAACTCCATGAAGCATTATCCCTCTTAGCTGGAAAAAACGAGCTATTGAGAAAGAAAAACTTTCCATAGAAAGAAAAAAGCGGTTAAAAGAAAGCGTAATTAAGCAACTTTTCCCTGCCGTCAATCCAAAAAAGAAAAAGTAAAATGCCATGACATTATCATGATCAGACTTGAACGCTGATTATTCTATTCATGACAGTAGCTCTGATTTTGATCTTTCATCTCATGGTGAAGCTCAAGAGAATTGACAGACCACAAAGCTCTGAATTTATAATGCCAAATGATTATGATGTACTTAAACTTCAGGGTAAATCTAAGAATTATTTCCGACATTACGTAGCTGAGATTATCGGTAATTATCAAGGAAGTTATGTAGGAGTATTTTACAAACGATTACCAAATGCTTATACGTTTTCGGAAACTAATGAAGAGTCTTTCATAGCTAATGAGGATGTGGGTCTGTGTTGGTGGGGCAAAGTACCGCAAAAAGTTGTTTACAAAATTATTAATTTTTTGATGAACTATTAATCAGAGACCAACGGTATTGAATCGAGGATATAGGTAAGATCTCCATCAATAACAAATAAAGAACCCACTTTCAGTAGTACTATAAAGCTATAAATTGCTGTGCTTTGCCCCACCTACCTACCTATTTAATGATTTGTTCAACTCACTTACTAACATTTCTTCGCTGGACCCATTTTAGACGATTTTTTAAAATACTTTTTGCAAGAATCCTGACGCAAATTTATTTGGGAATTACAAAATATATCAAAAATTAAATCCATGTTCTAAGCTCTACTGAAAGTTAACGTGGTCTTAGGGAATAGCGCAATCGGTCTTATGTTGAACTTGCTCGAGATATGGAAACTATGATTTATTTTAAATAGAAGAAATGGGTTAAGAGGTAAATGCATCTAGTAATCCCCTTAATTTTTTTTAGGGTGTCGTTTGGTAGCTCCAAAGGCTCAATGGTGGAAACTTTAATATTCGAGAGCCCTCTACAGGAGGAACCCGAACCAAGTCCTATTCCGGAGAATGGAATCTCGCTTACGAACGGCTGTGATAAAGAGTAAGTATACGTGGCTTAAACTTCTATGCGTGAAATAAATTAAATTCAGCAATAAATATGACAATCGCATCAGCAGCAAATTAAAGTAACTTGTAGTAACATGGTGACGCAGATCACGAACGTGGAAAAGATTCGGCGACGTTTGCTTTTACAGCTTTTTATTTCCAGAGTTTTGTAACCTCAATACTGTAATTGTTTATTGCTTAATTCTCTATCTATGAATATATTTGTTTAATTGCTGATTAACATCATTTTATAAGTACTGACAAAATCTAAAATACAGACTATTGTCTATTGCTTGTGGTTTATATGAAGTAGTAGCAGGATATAGAGGATATAGAATAGGCGCGAAAGGAATAGGAGGGGGGAGAGGTAGAGGGGGTAGAGGAAATAAATTGAAAATATTTGAAATGTTGTGTTCTGTAAAAAATTCAGGGTTCCATTATCGGAAATAATTGCACAAGTGCATCAAAATTACCGATAATTTTGCATGACAGCATGTTGTCTAAAAACTGCATGAGTTCATTTTTATATTTTGGAGAAAGAGCCCGACACCGAAGGTGGAGGGCTCTTTTTCCAAAATATGAAAATGACCGAATGCAGTTTTTCTAAGACAACATGCTCGAATGCAAAATTATCTGGTTATTTTGATGCACGAGTGTAATTCGGGGGAATATTTCCCGAATAAGGACATGATTAAAAAAAAACATTTTTATTCCTTTTTTAATACAGAAACGTACATGTAACTAAACAAAGCAAAGAGACGCAAAAATACGATTTTTTTTTAATCCGAAACGAGACATTTTTAATAATATATATTCACTTGATATTGACGTTATTTATAAATTGTCATCGTAAGTTTACAATGGAATTACCATAGATACGTACGATGCAATTATCGCTGTGCTCTTTCGGTTCCTACAGTGCAATTATCGCTGTAATTTTCCGAGAATTGCACTCCTCTAATGGGATTTTTTATACATGAGGGAAATATTCATATTATGTTTCATAACTCTGTCTCTTATTTCTTTCTTTTCACCGTGAAATCGAAGTGAAATTACATGGAGGTTCATGACCCTAGCCCTAGATCTATGGGCATCTCTACAAAAAAAAACGTTTTTAAAAATTTTACATGTATCTATAAATTTCATGTATATTTTAATCGTTTTTTTTAATTAAATACTGTTTTTATTGACGTAAATTTTACTAAAAATGTGATAAAAGAATTACAAAAGCAACTCTTTGAAAGCGCGAAATTAAACCTATTTTCATACTAGGAACATATTAAGGTACTAATTCTAAATTATCCAAATATGCCAGTAGTATTCGCTTTTTTGGCTTGAACCTTTTTGATATTTTGAAAGTAGATTAACTTTTCTACCTGACATTATAAACCGAATTGAGTACAAACATAAACACATATTATGGGGTGTCATGTTATGTGTGCCTAACATCTCTTGCATTGTTCTGTGTTCGTTTCACTCACTCCGTGTCGAAGAAAAACAAAACTAACTCAAATTAGAGATTAGCACTAAGATTGCATTACTTCTTGATATAATCGTTTTACGTTGGTGCGCAATTCGGTGCAGCTTTAAAGGGTACCAAACTATTCATCTTCAATTTTGTTTGTAATGGTAGAATGGTGGCTTCTGAAGGTATGCAAACAAATAGTTTTTTTTTTTTGGATGAATGTTTTCACTAGTAATCTCCCTAGTGCTTGAATTACTACCGAAAATATTTTCGAGAGCATGAATAAAAAAAAAATATGCTCGAGGAGATATTTCCGGTTATTAATTCAAGAACGTGGGAGATTTGCTAAGAAAACTTCACACAAAAATAATATAAAAAAAATATAGCATGACATTTTTCTTTAGATAAGCCAGTAAGAAACTAAAACTACCAAGTAGGCTCTGTGCCTGTCTTCAGGTATATTATGTATGTGTCATTGACTCAGTGCAACTTCACTTTTTTGCTTTAGTTTTGTGGCATTTTTGCAGAATGTCTCATTTTCGGGAAAGAAAGTGTGGTCATAATTTAACACCATTTAATACTAAAAGGAATAAGGCAAGTGCATGGAAACAGTTCATAGAGTTTTGTAACGAAAAATATTACAAAATTGAAAATTCATCCTTTGAACAGTTGGCTCATACTTATATTGCAAGATTATGCATTTAATATGAAAAGAAGAAATTAAGCAGGTTATAAGGAAAGCGTCGTTAAATTGATGTGGAATCCTACCGCCAAACAATTGCAAGACATGATGTTCTTCAAATTTCAGGTTAAATTTGATTCATTTTCCGATATTGAATTTGTAGAAAGTAGATGTGCACGGTGCTAAGCATCGACAATTATAAACGTATCCTTCTAAGAGAAAATCAAGTTCTGCAGTATTATCTAATGAAGATTATAACAGATTTCTTGATATTCTGTGACATGGATCACTGACAGATTATTTTTAACTGCAAATTCGAACTGGAAGCATCCACAGTAAAAGGAGTGGCACAAAAATTGCACTGTCGGGAAAAATACAATTATTTCTATGAGCTTAGCCATGAGCCACTGAGGTCAGCATTGACACAAAGAACGTGAAGATCACTAACCATTCAGCGAGGACAAACGCACTCTCCAGCTTAGCAAAAGTGGGATCCGGGCACAAACAGCAGCTGATAAAGATCATAAAACGTAACATGTCCATTGTACTAATAATCCTGAAATAATATATTGTGCAACAAGCGTTGAAAATCACTTTTCACATGCGTTGCATACTAACTATACTTTTTCTACGACTGCAAATAATATTGATATTATATAATATTTATTATAACATAATATATCAAGCATCTTGTCTTTAAATTAAAATTTATAGTTATAAAGACCATACATACACTTTACAATTGCAGTAACTAGTTGATGAGTAGGTATTGAGATGCCAGGGCTGGGAAAATGCCCTACACGTGGCGTCCTTTTAGGGTTTCGCCCCTCATTCTAGGGTTTCGCCCTTAATTTTTGTAGTTATTCCTTTCGTATCTTTGAAAAAGGCGCCATCCACCGGCGGTCTCCTCTTATGGCTTTGTCTTCCCTCGGGGGACCCATTTTTACATATTAGGAAAAGGGAGCATCCGAGGGTGAAGCCTTAAATTTGGGCACCTTGAGGCCCAAATCCCTGAAATGGGGCCCCTGGTACGGGGCCCATTTTTCACAGATTTTAAAATGGGGCCCTCGGGGGCGAACCTTTTGAATGGGGCCACCGGGGTGGGAGCCTCATAATTTGACACATTTGAAAAAAGTGCCCCCCCCCCCCCAGACCTAAAATGGGGCCCCAGGGGGCGAAACCCTAGAATAGGGTCTATGGTACGGGAGTCCCGTTTTCTACGGTTATGCAAAAAGGAGCTCCTGGGGGGATGAAGCCCTAAAATTGGATCCCCCTTTTTAGAGATCTGAGAATGGGACCTCTGAGGGCGAAGCTCTAAAACTGAGACGAAGCCCTTTAATCTAAATACCCGAATAAACGTGTGAATTGTCCAGTTTTCAAGAGCAGTTAGAGCGTTTTTGTCTATATTTTCAAGGCAGTCGTAGAAAATAGTATATTATTTTATATGGAGGAAAAGTAAGACTTTTCATGGCGCGCTCGTGTTTAACAGCCGAACGGAGTGAGGCTGGTAATAGAGAGCAAGCCATGAAAAGTAACTTTTCCTCCAAATAAAATATGCTGTTTTTTCTTCAAATGTCGACAAATTAATGCAAAAACGTCGCTTTTTAATAGTAATAATAATTATTATTAAAGATAAGTTGGTTCGCAAGGCGGCTTAGACCGGTGCGGTGTCGGTGAATAGGCTCAGTTTGTTGCTATAATAATGTCATATAAATCTGTCAGTGGACACTGTCAACAATAATTATTTTTTTAAAATTGCGTTTTCGATTGCGTTTTAATTCCGTATTGATAAGCAGTTATTGAGTAAGTTCGATTAAATAATAACCAATTTGTTCCTAAATTAGTGATTTTTAGAAATGCAGTCACAAATTGAGTGATAAATACAAATTTTAGTTTAATAACTCTTGAGTTGTTGACGCTTATTTTGATGTTTGTTTGTATTGTATCTATGTTGATATGACAACACTTTTACCTCCGCCGGCGGAAAAGTGAAAAGTAAAGCTCCGGCGGAGGAAAAGCGAAACTTCACTGCCGCCTACACAGTCGAGTAATCATGGATTTACTGACGTTTGAAGAAAAAATATATTAAACAACTTAATTTGATGTCATATGTTCTATATTGTTATGGAGCTTTCATTTTTACCTTGTAATTGATTTCTCCACAAATGATTACAATTTTTTTGAATATGTAATAGAGCCTCTTCGCTCCGGCCCCAGGATGTAAACTGCACAAATGCTAGCTTAGTGACCCTAATGAAATTCTTAAATATCGACGTTTCGATAAACAAGTCTGCTATTGTTGTCAAGAAAAAGAAACTAAAAATGAAAATGGTTAGCAAAGACAATAAAACAGTAAAAAGCTCTTGCAGATTGTCAATCTTTGAACTGACTTTGACAAGATGACAATTACAATGCCATACTTAATTACCGGCAACTGGTCTTTAGTGTGATATTTAGGTGTTATTTGGTAAATTAATTTGTTTTTGAAGTTTTATATACCTATCTATAATTTGGTGTTATTCGCTTAGGAAGAATTTAATGTTTCTTATTGAAAGGGTTAGTTAATGTTTAAGTGTCCCTTATCAACTTCAGTTTTTAGCAAAGGTAAACAAGTGCTATTAAAACTAACAGAAGGTGAAGCAACACATTCATCTTTATTTAATAAAATTAAAGCACTTACGTTTTTTAGATGAAGGTTCCTTTGCTAAAATACTTGAAGCGTTCCATTGTATTCTGTCATTGTTATCAAATGCATGTTGACAAATATGTCTTTTGTGGAATTGTGCATTTCTAATATAAGTTTGGTGTTCTTTTATACGTTTTGATAATGATCTACAGGTCTCACCTATATAAAATTTATTACATTCACATGGTGTTTTATAGATAACATTTATAGTAGTTTCATTTTCATTAAGTGGTTTTGTTTTTGTTAGTTTTGATCTAAGGGTGTTTTCTGTTTTGAAAATGGTACGAATGTTAAATTTATTACCTATTCGTTTTATTTTGTCTGAGAAACCAGGAATATAAGGAATACAGAGGTTCCTAATAGGTCTATTTTGATTTTGTCTGTTATTTGTTTGTTCAAATTCTATAAAGAATTTTTGAATTAAATCAATAGGATAGTTATTATTAATTAAAACATTGGTCAAAAATTGTTTTTCTGTGTTGAAATTTTGATTATTACAAATTATTTTCATTCGATCAATATAGACTTTTTACGACCCCCTTTTTTGACTATTATTGGGTGATTTGAATTAAAATTTAAATATCTGTTTGTATGTGTAGGTTTTCTGTATATTTTTGTTACAAAACTATTCAAGTCTTTTTTTTTATAAGAATGTCAAGAAAAGAAAGTTGTTCATTAATTTCTCTTTCTATAGTGAATTTGATTGTGGGTTCTTTGGTGTTAATATGATTTAGAAAATCGTTAAGAAAATGTTCGTTATATGGATAAATTGAAAAAATGTCATCTATATAACGCCATCAAATTAAAGGTATATATTGATAATTTTCAACAAAATTTAATTCAAAATTTTCCATAAAAATGTCACTTAATAAAGGTGATAAAGGCGAACCCATAGCCATACGATTGTTTTGTTGATAGTAATTGGTATTGTATTGAAAATAAGTAGTTTTTACGCAAAAAGTAAGTAATTCGAGTATACTCTGGTGAGTTTTGATGTTGTTAGTCTATTTACCAACGTACCTGTTGATAAAACTTTAAATATTGTAAGAAATAAATTAGCAAATGATACTAAACTTGGTGATCGTACAAACTTAATATTGACACATAGCGAATAGATGGTTGTGCGTTTGACAGAAAAACTATCGCTCTAGTCACACCCAGAGTACACAGGAGGAAAAACTTCCGGGAAGTGTTGTGTTTTCTATAGTAACGAACTGAAATGGAAGTTTCTTATTGACTGAAAAATATAGGTGTTACATTTTCAGGATAATTTACACAACCTAAATCACAAACGTGTATAAAGCTTATATAGAAGAATTTCATGAGCGCATCACTTACTTACTCACTTACAGCTTGTTCAGAATGAAAAAACCAACTTTTCATATGTTGATTTTGGGTTTTCGTGAGGGAATATTGAAATTAAATAAACGCACTAAGTCTAAAAACTGACATAAAATTAGGCAACATTAACTTACCTATTTAACTGAACCAATTACGCTAAAAAATCTCGTATACTTACTTATGTAACTCGCGGATGCTGTGACAGTATCGCTACATTCCATGCGTGCGCGCGCACTTGCGCGTCATGTCTTCGTGATGCAACCAATCGTTTGTATGTGCCCTGGTGGTCTAGGGGTTTGCATGATTAGCCTTCACTTCGGCGACTCGAGTTCAAACCCCGTCGGTGTTTAAATTTTTTTCTTAAGGTTATATTTCTAAACTGTTTTTTTCTTGTTTTTGGGTATGTCTTGGGTTAGATTGGGTTAGCACCTGGTTAGTTTCCTTTTCTTGAGCCCCCGTAGCGAGCGGTAGCGAGCGGAGGGCCATTCGAAAAGTGAAATATGGCATGCATGGAATGTAGCGATACTGTCACAGCATCCGCGAGTACTTATATAGGTTCAAATAAAAATACTACATGCGATCATTATAAAATAAATAGGTAGGCAGGTAGGTTGATAGTACTTGATAGATGTTCGTAACTATGATTTTATAAACGTAACGTGTGATTCCGTTAGTTTGCATAATTTTCTTTTATGGTGAGTGAAAATGGATGGTTATTTTGCCTTTGTAGTATGTAAGAAAGACTTCTTTATAGTAAAAAATATCACCGACATTTTAATAAAAAATGTGAAGACAAAAAATACAAATTTTTCTCTCTTTTATTTCATAATTACTCTAAAAAGTAAAACAAAATATATTTTTTATCTACGAAATAAATAATCTGTAATTCAAAAAGAGATATGCTAATTATTTCGCAAATTGCGTTTGAGTTGCCGAATTGTAGGTATTGTAGATACCTCCCTTATCGGGAGAACAGGAATGTGACTATAGGAAGGCCAAAAAAGTTGCAAACAGGACTTTGATTCGAAAAAAAATAACTAGGAGTTCCTCTACAATTTTAAATTTACTCATTATGTGAAAATAATATTTAATTTTCCCGCCATAAAATGTGTGACCAGCAACTATAACTGTGTTCTATCTCATTCTCTCGCAGGCTACATCCTATAGATCTATATCTTTTTATTGGTTTCGCTTTTCCCATTTCATCGAGTCTCAAATCATTCCCGTTCTCAGTCGGCTAACAGTGCTAAAGAAGTTTTCACATCAAAATGTGCAGTCCGAACCGAATTAGTTCGATTCGTACTAAGAATACGGTGACCCCAGATTATTGGTGGGAACCTCAGTGGGAACCTATATTTTGCTACAAATTGAATGAGCACCTGGAACAAATTATAATAATATTTCAAAAATATGGGTATATTGTCTGTTTATTCCGCGGAGGAAGCCCGATCCCACTTCGCTTGGGCCCTGGTGTCTGGTTCATAAAAGATACTCATAATTAGCTAATAATATTAGCCTGATAAAACGAAGTTCCTCTTTTTCCATTTCATCAATCGCACCGGTTGACATGAACTATCGTTATTATTTTCCAATTTTTTTGGTTTATAATCTCGTATTTGTTGTTACATGTGAATAATATGCTATATAATAATTCAAGATGCCTAGAATTAGCAAGACGTCTGAAAAGAGTACTAAGCAACAAAATTGTCTCCGAAAGATTAGAGATATGAAAAGTGAATTGTTTGGTCATCTGCCGTGACTAAGAACATTAAAAGAGCAGCATCATGAAGTGAGGTCCGGGATTATACAGTATCAATTAGTTTAATTTCGGCTGAAAAAGACTTCGCATACGTACGTGATGCTACCTGGTCAAATATATTAGAAACAGAACGATGGTTAGTCAATAAATGTTTTCTTCGCATATTGAATTGACAATCTGCAAAAACATGTATCAATGATGAATTAATATATTTAGTAAGAATTTTGTATTTTGCAAGTAGACCAAAAACCAGGTGGAGGGCACGACTGAAAACGTGATGATGCAGACATGCTGGTTATTGATATTATTGGCAAGAACTCTCCTTTAGTTAAAGGAATTGGTGTACTTTATTCGATGGAAGAATGCCTTACAGCTGGACCATCAATCCCATTTTCAAATCTGGATGATGGATTTACTATAGCATCAGAATTAAACCTGACATCGAGCAGCAAGTCATTGTCACATAATCAAATTGCATCAAAAGGTACAATAGTATTGTAAAATTTAAAATTTACGCAGTTTATCGTTCTGCCGGCTTCTTACAGTGCCGTTGACCTCATATAAATTTATTATAGATAGCATAAAGTGTTTCTCAAGGTTTTTAATTTTTTAGAGGCTTTTTGACTGTAAAATATGGGCCTGATCATAATTCTTTAATTATTTATAGCGTGCCCCAATAGAAAAGTCGTTTTTCGTGACTCTAATGAAACTAAAACTATTTAAGCTTTAATCCTTGTGTTTATTTGATAGGTAAGAAAAGGGGGCGAGGTTAAACTGCCCGAAGGTATAATAAAGTAAAGGATTTCTGCTTCTATTTCCTACTGGTGAAATATCGATTATTGAACATACATATCGATATGCAACATTTTGGGTTGATCGATTATTCTTTCATTTCCAGGTGATTCTGGCTACCCATTACGACCTTGGCTTCAAATTCCATATAGAAATCCACAACCAGGTGCACCGGAATTCTACTATAATCAAGATTTTAAAACTGTAAGATTAATCATAAAGAGGTGTATTGGTCTTTTGAAAACGAGATTTCATTGTTTGTTGAAGGACAGACCGTTGCATTATTCACCCCCAAAAGCTGCAGGAATCGTAAATGCTAGTGTAATATTACACAATATATTGCATACAATGTCCCTATGTGGATAATGAAGGACTTGGTTTACATGATTTTTCCTCACTTTCAGAGGATTCACAAGGAGAATAGAATGCAGAGCTTATTGCTGGGAGAAATTTACGTAATAATATAGCACATAATTATTATATGCATCAGTAATTGTATTTCGGTTAGTCTGTAACTAAAACATGCACAGTTTTATGTATTCCTGACAGTATCAGGCAATATTATAATTTTCCTCTAATTTTGGATAAGCTGACATTTTATGTAAATATTAAGTTTTTCTTATTAAATGTTATACTGGTGTAAACATTACTTGTAATGTATTTTCATCAATAAACTATTTATTGATACAGAGAATTTCGTTATTTTAATTATTTGCCATTCAGTAGGAAAAACAACTTCAATATCAACCAAAATAGAAAATAAGTGTAATTAAGTGTTGAACTAATTTATTAGTGTCTGTAACAATATAAAAAATGTATGGCAAAAACTTTGAAATCATTGGTTAGACTAGAGGTTTTTGAAAAGTTGCCCTGAACACTATCATTACCCATCCTATACTTTTTTGTCTATGTTGCATAGTAAAAACTGGTGATAAATTCACAGCGAGTTTTCATAAACCACAAAGATTTTATATGCATCAAACTTTATCTCTGTGAAAATAGACAGTGCAGTTTACAAAAATTTATGGGGGTCTGTGGGAGTCCAACAAGTGAACCAAATTTAAAAGTATATACCCAACCATTTCTTGAAAACTCTCAAAGGTAGGTAGGTAGAAAAATCTTAACTGAATTGCGCAATTATAATGAATTTTCTTGGTTTTAAAAGTGCCTATAATTATTGGATATAGTTTTAATTTATTTTTAGACACCCTGTATAAAATAGCAAATGTCCTCTATAATTCAAACTTTTTGTTAAGTATACATGAGCATTAAAATATCAGAAAACACCTAACACTTTAAGGTCGAGGAACCAAAATAAATATAAAGATGTAAAATTAAACAAAAAGTACACTATTGGCGTAGTATCTTCTCTTCAATGACATTGTAATTTGCTCTCAAATAAGTTTCTAATACAGTTGCTATTCTATTCTTACAATCTATATCTTGTTTTCTTACTTTTAAGTCTTCGGAATATGCTTAATTTCTTCTCGTAATAAGCTTTTTTAATGTAGAATTTTTGTTCCCCTAAATGCACATTTTTTTCTGAAAAGATTACCGATTGTTGTATGTTTGCATCTCGATTTTGTTTTTATTCTATATTTAACAACATATCTCTTAGTTGAGATGCGTTACCTGATTTTCCTTGAATTCCTTCCATTGAAGGAGAATGGAAGAGTGGACAAAGTGGGAAGCATATCCGCAGGATTTTGGCTTAGAGTTTCAATTTTATTATCACGTAATTTACTATTAACTTGTAAAATTCCCAATATTGGGATGGACACAGTATTCAGAACATGTTCCTTAGTAATTTGACATTTAAGATATTATCCTGATTCAATATTTTCCATTATAGAGGTGGGCACCATAAATAGCGAGTGGCTAGTAATTTGACTATTCTCACTCAAGCCGTGAATCAAAACATATTTTGATATTCCCCTAATGTTCTTATACGAGTGGGTACCATCAAAGACAGCGACTGTTTACAAATTTCGCTCTGATATTCGCAATCTTCATAACTTTCTTCCAATGGTTCCATTGTAGGGCTTAACTCTGCTGACAGGGGCTGCTCAGGCCTTATCACCGAATTTAGTATCCTAAAACAAAAATGTGGTGTAATTTCAATATACTGGTACTATTAATTTTATGCTTAGCTAAGTTAAGTAGTTTATTTTTTTATTATTTTCGGCACTTTCGGCGAAATAAAGATTACGTTTGCTGTGATAGTAAAGAGTACTTTCACTAAATTGAATTACCGAAGCAAAGTATTCTTGCACTATTGGATCACCCTCGAGTGTTGCGATATCCAGTATTTTTAAAAGGCCCTCTTCGCTTTCTAACAGGATTTTATGAAAAGTTGGTCCACCTTTGTTTCAGATCTCTTTTTTTTTACTTGCCTTTTCATATCTTGCAACGCCTACAAATGTACACACAAAATAACGGATACAGTATGCGTATTTTGAAAAAAAAAACTGACTCTTTTCCGCAGCGGCCAGTCTCTGTGACCGCCCGCATTTGAATTAAGATGTTCTGGGATTTCTGTTTATTTTTCTCTTGCAATTTCAAATGAAAAAAATTGGGAAAATTTTCTTTTTTCTACAGCCGCGCGCAAAATAACTAAATACTAAATTCAAATGAAATCGCAAAATCAACTAATGCCGTGGATCCTTATTTTGCGCTCTAGCGCGAACATGGAAAAGGAAATTCTCGCTTTTTCCGTCTAGTGTGCTGAATGGTCATGGAAACCGAAGATAAATAAATGACAGTCGTGCGTTTGTTACAGTTTGTTGCTGGCAATCCTGTTCTAAATATGCCCGAAGCCCGAACATAATATGTCAAAACTGACAGTCATTCGCAAATTTCAGAATAAGTATAGAGAAAAATGTGCATTTAATTTTAAAAAATGCGGCTGTAGAAAAAGTTCTGTGTGTTTTTCGAGCGCAAAGTAAGATTGCCGTTTTCGAAAGATTACTGCGCTCCGCTACGCGTCGCGCAGTAACATTCTTTCTCAAGCGGCAATCCGTTACTTTGCGCTCTAAATACACAAATAACTATTTCTTAGTTCTTCCTCATTTTCCAAAATATTGATTAGGGCCTTTTCTGAGCCTCGCCTCGTTAATATTTCCGGTTCTTTTGGTGTTCATTTATATATCTAATAATTTAAAATGATTACTTTGTTGCCATTTCTCAAATGAAATTTAATTGTTCTGAGATAAAATCCGACATACGTTTTCGCCTGAAATATTTTCGTGTCGTACTTCATAAAAGTCAAGAATACCGATTTGTTGAGGTGTAAAAATGCTCTCTTATGCACACCCTCCGTTGAGAGTAGTGTGGGACTCTCTTCTCTGGGCATACCCACTAAAACTTCACCATCTTCCATTGATGCTAGTGACTCTTGTCACTCCACTCCTTCATCATCCTTCATTGGCATGTTGGCCTCCTGTTGTTCTTGATGATTCTAGGCAGAATGTTGTGTTTGTGATATGATGTTTTGGAGTGTGTGTTAGTGGGTTAGTTATTTTTGGGTGTTTTTTTTTTGTGGCATTTAGCTACAGTTTTTTATGGGTTAGTAGGTGTTAGTATTATTTTTGGTGATTTTAAATTTTTATGATTTTATATAATTTTTATGTGTTTCTTGTGTGTTTATGGTGGTTCTCTTACGGTGGTTCTCGTAGGCTTTTGAGCCTTGCTCTTCTTGGCCGGTCTTCCCCGTCAAAAAGTGATGTTATTAGTGGATTTGTGTGATTGAGTACTTGTTCCAAGAATCTACCATGTCTGTTTATTAGGGGTTCGTGAATTGTTTCGACTTTTAGGTATGTTAGTATTGCGAATGTACCATGGTGCATTTGTGATTTGTCTTAGTGTTTTGTTTTGGAAAACTTGTAGTTTTTTTCCTGTTTGTTTTGCTTGTGTATATGTATGCAATAGCTCCGTAGAGGACTTTGGGGGCTTGATAACTTGGTTATAGAGTAGTAATTTGTTTTTGATTGACATTGAACTATTTCTGTTAATTAAAGGATAGAAGGCTTGCTTTGCTGCAATGCCTATGTTAATTTTGTTTTGAATGATTAAATGAAAGTTTGCTGTCTAGGGTTATCCAGAGATATTTGAGAGTTTTGTTCTACCTTATCTCGGTGTTTCCTAGGTTTAAATTTGCAGGTAATTCACGTTTATTGCTAATGAGCATTGACTGTGTTTTATTGTTATTAATTTTGATGTTCCAAGCTTCTGCCCAGTCGACTATGGAATTTAGGTGTTGTTGTACATGTATTTTGAGTCTTGTGTGGGTGTCTGGGTACATCCGCTGTGAATAGCGAGTATAGTGTTGGGGATAGCGGGGAGCCCTGGGGGACTCCCGCTTCCATGTATCTTGCGGTTGATAGTTCAGAGTTTATGTGGGTGACCAATGCTTTTTGTTTTAAGAAAGAAGCAATGAGTTGTGTTATGGGTAGTGGCAGGTTATGTTGTGTGTATAGTTTGTGCATGAGTCCCTCATGCCACCCTTTGTCGAAGGCTTTTTTGATGTCGAGGGCTACAACTGCGGTTTATGCCCGCCTTTGCAGTCCTCTAGTCGCATCCTCAACCAGTCTGCAAGCTGGAGCTCCGTGCTGTGGATATATAAACCCAATTGTTCATTTGGGATTAGATTGTGTTCTGTTATGTGAGTGTTGAATCTGTTTAGTATGAGGCGTTCTGTTGGCTTGCTCAAGGTAGAGAGCAAGCTAATAGGTCGCATACCCGGTCTTAACGGCCGGGGACTTCAACGCAAAACACAGGACCTGGGGATGTAGAACCACGAATCCGAATGGTACTATGTTACTCAGGTCCGCAGAAGCACTACATTACACTGTACTCGCTCCCACAGAACCAACACACTTTCGCGGCGAATCAGCTGACATACTAGACATTGCCATTACACAAAACATTCCACACAATGTTGTGATAGACAATCTGGAGGATTTATCTGCCTCAGATCATTCTCCGATTGGCATCACAATAAATAACATACACGAAAACGCACGAGCACACACGCAAACATTTATTCACTGGAACATTTTCAAAAAAAAACATAACAGATAACATACAACCAATACCACACATAAACTCTAAGGCGGAGCTGGACAACCAAGTTGTAAGCTTCACCGAAGAGTTACAAACAGCACTAAGCACAGCAAAGAACAGTACACACAAGACAAAACAACCCATATACACTACCGGAAAACATAAAACAAAACATAAGACTAAGAAACAGATTGAAAAGACGAGCCAAACTAACAGGCAACGCACAACTGAACAGACAAGGAAACATACTAACAAACACAATAAACAACGGACATAAAAAACCACAAAAACAATACATGGACGGAATACCTAACAACACTGAACATACAAAACAACTCTCTTTGGAGAATAGCTAAAACGATGCAACATAAAGGCAAGATGATATATCCGGCGATCCATGGCATGAGGGACATGGCGTACTCCAGCGAAGCGAAGACCGAGGCCTTTGCAGACTCGCTGGAGTCCCAATTCACCTTGAGAGATGGAGCGCAGGATATTGATCACGAAGCGGCCATAGGGAGATTATACAGAGCAGTCATGACCGAAACTAACGAACACCAAGAAGACGAAACACAACAAACAAACACCGACGAATTTGCACAACTAAACCCAAAAAAGACTCCAGGACTAGACAACATGCAAAACAAATCACTCAAAAACCTACCAGACGTAACAATACGAAAACTAACATACATAATAAACAAAACACTACAACTGAAACACTTTTCAGCTTCCTGAAAAAAAAATACCATCAACTGTTGTTTAGGTGTAAATGCATGATTTTTGCCTTGTGCCATAAACCATTTTTTGTTCTATCCTATTAAGGATCAAATGAAATTTTTCAAAGGTTAATCTAAACCTTTCATTGAATTCGTGTCTTCCAGGTATACATAAGAAATTCGTTCCTTAAAATCCTTGGCATCCGTACTTTAATTCCCATTTCTTCATCATTTAAGTCATCCATTTTTGGTTACCTCACTTACTAGTGATTAATTTCCTGATATTATTATACTCAAAACACTTATAAAATTTTGCAATTTTTAAGAGAGCAAAATATTAATTCACTAGATTTATGTGTAATTAGACTGATAAAATTAGCTAATTATTTATTTTAAGTTTCCAGTCATAACAAATATTATTAGATAAAATGTTTATGAAACCTCTAATAATAATATAAGGTAATATTATCAGTTTAGAACTAATAATATGAGATTAAGAACTTTTATGAAACAGGTCCCAGAGGAGCCGCCTCTGGGGAAGTTTCTTTTACCTATGTATCTATAGCATAAACTTGGCTCAGTCCATCAACTTGCCCCATCTCCTGACAGCAGCTCGGCACTACAATCGACGAAATCGAAATAGTGGAACACACTGACACAGTTTTCTTGACAGCGCGCGAAATTCTCAAACTTTGGCGCCGCGCGCGGTTGCCTTGGAAACTAGAAACACAATCACCTACAAAGGCGTGGTTTCGTCGGCATCGTAACATCGTATAATGCCGAACATGGTTGCCATGATCTAGAGTGGCATCCCAGCTGAAAAATTATTAGTAGGATTTTAAGTATGTGTGGAGTTTATAACCTAATAAGGACTAGTTAAACTAGTTTTTTCCGTATTCATTCAACGGTGCGGTGTGAATAATAACTAAGATTTTTGTGTTTAAAAATAAAGAAAAATAGTGATTTTCGTTGCATTATAGAGTGCAGTGGGCTACAGACTGATGTTAGGCGATTAAAGGGCGCCAAAAGGGTGAGTTTGTATACAAGGAGGGGGATATTGGGGGAATCGATATCTGCATGGTTTGCTTTGGTACTTTTTATTGTTAGTTAATTGGCTGAAGAGATTTGTTTAAGAAGATTTAGCTAGTTATGTACGTAAATATATTTGCAAGTATATTTGCTCAAGTATTTGCTAAAATGTTAAAGCAAAATTGCAAATAATAAGGCACCGAGCGACAATGGAAATTTTGATTTAAATAAATAATGACTATGTATTTAATTAAATAAGTTCAAGTTGTCACAAGCATGGGCAAAATATTGATTATTCATATTTTAAATGTTTTCAATTATAAAATATGTCTATTTTTTGAATGAATTAAATATCGTGACTAGAATAATTATAAAAATATTTAATTAATATAATCAGGATGTTTCAGCCCACCTCTATTAAGAATTAAAACCAACAAAACATCCGTTCTTGAGAGGTTTTTGTCAAGCGAGTGACATATAATATGCTTAGGTACCTACAATATTTTTATTACTTTTTGTGTCGTTATTCCACTCGGGTTTACTACAAGTAGATTTTATATGAGTTTAGAGTAATTTAGA
>MU182380.1:283517-370534 GCA_016904865.1 Pissodes strobi | reverse complement strand
AACATATAAAAACTTCTTCCTAAAACCTTATAACTTCACATTCGTCTCATCTATTGGCTCCTCTTCATGCATTACAGTCGGGAATCATTGAATATTGGAAATCAAATTCAGAACTTTCTGCAGTCTAAGTTCTTCGTGTTAATACAATTAATAATGATTTACAAGTTCTTAGTGGGAAAATTATTTAGTTTTTTAGTGTCAGTTAATATTTTCAATATGTACGTAAGTTATCAAAAACAGTAAAATGTATATATAATATCTATAATGTTCAGTTTACCAGGATCTACAATATAAAGCAAGGAGCTTAATGAATGGAGCTGACGATATGTTCTATGGACCAAAGGCATTCATATTCAAGTGCACGTAGTGAGCTAATATTTACGTTGAGTTTCCAGCAGGTTAATTCGTATAAATTCCTGGTAGACTTGCAGAAACTTAAATTAACTTCACGTCCAGACTGTTTTAGCAAAATCTATTAAATCAAGAACCAACATCATGATGATGATGACAGCTCATTGTATATCCATGCTATCTTATCGTATTTGTATTATTTGATAGAGATAAAAAGTGAATAAATGAAGAATTATTAAAAATAAAACACGGTGTAAAAGATAAGCTCTTAATTTAACATATTATGTAAGGTGTTTGACTCGGTGTTTGATGAATAGGTAACTTGCGAATAAATTTAATGTCCATAAATAATCAAACATATCATCTGATATAAATAATAGTAAGCATTTTTAATCAGTTGAATCACAAACGCAAAAGCTTCTGAAAAATGCAACCCCTAGGAGCATACCTACTAGCCGTTTTACTATTGTGGGTTATCTTCGCCTCAGGTCTTAGACCTTACGTTGGAAACTCGTGGATAATGCTCTTCATATTTGAAGGTCAGGGCAGGAGTTCTGGTTAAAAACGCCGGGTGACATTAGAACTTGTTCTAATTTTTACACCAAATTCTTGGGTTTTCAATAAATTTTCTAAAATAATAACAAATTCATGTGATCACTTTTTGTATGCAATGTGAGGGTTACCTCACTCTAAATGACATCTGTATTTTAATTCTGAACATGAAATAAATAAGAACTAAAATACAAAAAGTCGAGGGGTAAATCACTAACAAAACATGTACACTGAAATTCCTCTTTTAGGAAAAATTCCCCGAAATTCCCCAAAATTCTTTGCACTTCCTCGAAATACCCCTAAACTTTCAAAATACCCTGGAAATTCCTTTAAGTTGTTTGCAATTCCCCGCAATTCCCCAAAGTTCTCTTGAAATTCCCGGCAAAATTATATTCTTTTTATGACGTCACAACTGTTATTCTCTATTAAAACGTAAAAAAAGTAGATCTGTGAATATTTTCTCTAACTGAATAATAATAGTTGGATAAAATACAATAACTACCTAGTGCAGTATACCGTTTTGTTAAATACTCTTATTTAAAATATGTATTAAGAAAGAATAACTGTCGGAAAAATTAATGAAACAAAAATGTTAATTAAACTTTTATTTATGTCAAATTAAAAACAAAACAAACTGAGATGCCAACAGCACAAAATGTTCTTTGGTAAGAAATAAAACCTCGAATAAAACTAAACTAATATAAAATAAATGCCTTTGACTCTTTTTAGTTTAAATGCTAAAAATAAAAATTAAAAATGTATTCTTATACAAACAGGTGAAAATTTCCCAAATATCCTAATAGGTTTAAGAAGTCAGTCAAAAATTGTCATTTAAGACGCTAAACAATTAAATACGCATATCTATACTAATAATGCTTATTAAAAAAAATTACGCAAAATATTCTTAGATAAAATATAACCGAGGATATAACAAAGAAAGAAAAACTATTCACATTTTTTTTTTTGCAAAAGACATTCTTGTGGATAATCTCCAACTTTAAAAATCAAAAAAAAAATCGAAATATCTAAAAAGTAAGGCTTTTCTTTTAGGACACATCCTCAGGCACATCATATCACATACAGCTTAACAATAACCTAACGCCAAATATTTTTTTACAAGATATAACATTTTTATAAACTGTTTCTTATATCGCTATATGTTCGACTATTATTTAAAAAATCAACCCGATTTAACTGAAATGGATCGGACGTCGGAACCTCGGTCGGAACCCAACTTTTGCTCCACTTTAGCAATGTCTTCTTTCTCTGGCCATAAAAATTCATTATTTCCTCTCTTTAAAAAAAATCATTTTAAATTTATCTCTAACTTTTTCTAGCACCTTTCCGATGAACCAATCTTCCACATAAAAAAACTGCATAGTAGCATTTACAGTCAATATACAGGGTCTTCACCTCTGCAACTACTGATTCATCCAAGGCTCGATCCGAGGATTTCTTATATCTTTTCACTATCCTCGACTGCATCTTTCTCAGTTTCTAACTCTGAAAATATTTTTGTGTCTGTTGAGTCGTCGTAAATTATGTTATTGAAGTAAAACTTCTTAACGCGCGCCGGGAGTAAAATTTGAAGGTCGCGACACGACAAGAGGGCACGAAAAAGCGTTAGGATGTTTTATTGTGATATCTGTGTTAGTTTACCAGCAAAAATATAAGATTTGCTCTTGCCAAGACATTAGCGAAGCTTTTATGAACATTTTTTTTTTCATTTAAGCATTCCCTTTTTGTTAATTGAGTGGCATATTTAAAAAAACTACTTTTTAACCAAATCCGTTATACGATATGTATAAGATTTTATTGTAACATCTTTGATAATTTACAAGCAAGAAAATATGGGATTTGCTCTATTACCTTGTCAAGACATAAGCGAAACTTTTATGAAGATTTTTTTTCATTTAGGCTTTCCCTTTTTGTTAATTGAGTGGTATATTTAAAAAAACGACTTTTTAACCAAATCCGTTGCGATGTGTATAAGGGCGTTTAAGTTTAAGAAGTTTCACTTCAGATATGCGCACATGGTGCATACGCTTTTTTTATAATAATTATTATCCGTTTCGTCCTTCGTGTCATTTACGGTATCGTCTCCAGAACTATCAATTTTTGATTCTTGCGAGAATTTTAGCTTCAACTTTTTTCTCGGATTTTGGTTTGTGAAGATTTTAAGAGAATCTTATGAAATATTATGCATATAATATGTTTGAAATTCCCCGAGATTCCCCAAAAATTCCCTCGAAATTCCCCGAAATACCTCGAAATTCACCGAAATACCTAAAAATTCCCCGAAATATCTCGAAATTCCCCAAAATACCTCGAAACTTCCCGAAATTCTCCTGCAATTCCTTAACTTGTACCTAAAATGATCACTAAAATTCCTCAGTGATTTACCCCTCGCAAAAAGTACTAAAGCACTGCAAAATTACTGAGTGTTTTCATATAGAACGTGTTCAGCAGTCCAGCTGAGAATGATCTCCTTTAAATCGATATAATCTCTAAACCGAAATTGATAAAAGCGTACGGTTTGTAGGGTTTTGTAGAGTTTTTAAAACATTGTCAGATTCATATAAAGGCGAAAAATATTGCACATAAACTGGAAACCTGCTCTTTTAAGCTAGATAATCAAACAAATAGAAATGCAATCGAGGAAGGAAATATACAAGCTCTTCAAGCGGCAAGGTAAAATTGTCAAATACTATTCAAAAACCAATTGGATATACTTCGTTGCATTAATACTGGATCCACGATATAAAACCGAGACATTCAACTTCGCATATTTGGGAAGAGATTTGAAGGAATAAGCGACGTCTAAATGGAAAAAAGTGTATAAATAAATGTATTAATGTTTCTTCCAATAATGACAGCAATTCTTCAACATCGCGTGCTTTTGTCGACTGTGATAATGATATTGATCATGATGACAATGATTTTAATTTGCAAGGTTTATTAGAAAAAAAGTAGTCATAGCAACGTAGAGCAAAACTGGGGAAAGGAAACTGACAAATATTGGCTGAGTATGAGAGCTGAAGGCTGAAGGTAGTGAAGATATTATGCTAGAGTGGTGGAGAAAATGTGAGGCAATATATCCGAATTTATCGCAAATGGCCTGTGATTTTTTAAGTATTCTTGCTACCTCTGTACCTGCAGAGTGACAATAGGGAAATAACGATGCCGATTAACCAGGGAATCGGCTCAATCTTTATTCTGTTTAAATAGGCGAATTGTCCTAACAGGCTACAGCTACAGAGGTGTGTTTAAGATTATCTTCGCGAAATATAATCTCGCTCTCCGGTTTGCAGAATAAGCACCAGAATATCTTTAACTGCTTCCAGATCAATGCTGGTATCCATAAAGAACTCTGCAAGAGAGAAAATCATAACCCTAATAAAATAGTTGGAAGTGTAACTAAGAATATTTACACAGTTTTCATGTGTCGCAGTGCGGTAGGAGATTTTCTGCATATGTTCATAAACTACAAAGACTTTACATCTTTATTCAACGTGATGTCAAGGGGATCCCGAAAAGGCAATGTGTAACTATTCTCCATCTGGGTGGATGGAAGCAGCTCAATTTTTTGAGTGGTTTGAGAAGTGCTTTGTGGTGGAAACTAGCACTAATACGCAGGAAATAAACTTTTAAAATTGAATGGGCACAATTTCCACATTTTCTTATGTCTCGCTGAGTTTGCTTTGGCCAATAACATAGAAATATGCTATTTTCCAGCTCACACTTTTTATTTATTGCAGCTTCTAGTCGTGGGTGTTTATAAGTCAGAAAAGTTGTTGGATGGTAATTCTCAAACAATTTTATCAGGAAACGGGGTATAAAAATGTTGAAACGGTAGTGTTTCCTTCATTAATGAAAAAAATTTTCCGAATCTGGGTCCATTTCAAAAACTAATGCCATGCCATAGGGGCTTTAAGGGTAATAGAATTTATCCTAATTAAAAAGAGAGGATGCTAAGAAAAGTAGAAATGGCCGAAATCTTGAACAACAATATTGCATCGGGACAAGGAATCATCTGCATCAGCTTTAAATTTGGAGGATCATAAAAAAAGCTTCAAACTTGATATCATGTCGGTTCTAGCAAATAAAAATAATAAGGAACAAAAATGGGTTTAAACGTACTACGGTGAGCAGAACACTTGATGAAGTAAAGAAGAAACTTAAGGGTAACGTTCAAGCAGTTTACGAGGTAGTTTGCAATGCTGATGATATAGATGTCGTTTTTGCCCCCTCCCCAATTACACCAGCCAGGGAGATGAAATGGACGAAGATAAAACAAGTCACATACGAAACGAAATAAAAGAAGGGTCATAGAGCCTTGCGACATACGAAATACTCCACTATATAGGATACATTTTAAAATTAATTACACACACGGTAGAAATGAATTTCTTGAAAAAGAAGGATTGTTGTATTTCATTTATCCTCATGTAGTAGATAAAAAATACTAAGTTACATGACATTAAAAATATGTTAGAAGAGCCTTGCGTCCAGCGAGGAAGGCATTACTTTAAACTCCCTTTTAATGAACAAATGACACTTGGTTGATCAACTTCTTTGATAAACGTTATTTGTTTTAACTAAGTATATATTTACTTATTACATGTCTTTAGAAGCACAGATCCTTTAAATTCGAGTTCTTGTTACCTTAGATATCTAGTTTTTATTATTATTACTTAAGTTATGCCAGTTTTTAGTTTTGTAAGCCTGTAGGTCATGAGAAATAACTTTTGCCTCATTAAAATTTATAATAAATTAATTTTGCAGATTTTTTTACGCCTAAAAATCAAACAGGAAGCGGTGATAAGGAACATCTTTAACGAGAATTGTCAGTAGTAAAATAAAGAGTGCAATGGAAATTACCGAAATTTTCTGATAAAATATAACTATTGCAATGAAAATTTCCTATAATTTTCGCCAAATCTTCACTCATGCAACTTAACCTAAAAAAACCAACTTAACTTGCATTCGTGCATATTTAACGAAAATTATAGGAAATTTTCATTGCAAGAGTTATATTTTATCAGAAAATTTCATGAATCAATATAATTACCCCTTGTATATAATTAAAATTCATGTCATTCTTACTTACAGTCATATTGCTATAGTTTTAAATTTGAGTTTTAAACGAGAATGTCGCCATTCGGGAACGCTTCTGCGATGGAAATTGAGAAATATAGAAAAACTTACACCAAAAATATCAAAAAGTCTATATGGAAACAATATGACGAGTTCTGCTTCCAGAGAGGTTACGTATTGGAAGAAAAAACATTAAACCGTCTTTTTCTCACTAGTAATCTGGATTGGCAAAAAAATGGCGTATGGTACAAAAACTGTCCGGTTGGTAGGAACGAACTCTGAGAGCTCTTTCACACGAGGATACTGTATGCGAGATACGCTTATCCGAAAACGCCGTCGAAAACTTGGACTGCTGCATCGAATTCACGCATTTCTTCAATCAGTACTAAAATAGTCGGAGTGCCGTGCATAGGTTCATCACTACAGCGCGTAGTAAATAATACATATGACGATTTAATTTATACTTTAAAATATCCTGTGTCTATGATAAATTCTTTGTTACAAAAGTATTCATGCTTGGACACGTCCATATATCGTAATGGTAATTTTGTATACGGCATACGCATTCAGCGTTCGGCGGCTGAAGTTGCCGGGATGCAGAAATTCGGTATCGCGATACTGTATGCGTCACTCGTGCCGTGTGAATAGGCCCATTTGAATGTATGTTTAACCTGTATCTTGGATACGCGTATCTCGCATACAGTATCCTTGTGTGAAAGAGCTCTCCAAGTGGCCTAGCATTCCAGCTAAAAAAACACTGACACTAGATATATTTTTTTAATAGTTAATATTCACATTTGGGCAAACATAAAGGAAACATAAGGAACATAAAAAATTGTATCCCGTCCTCTGCACATTATTTTTATTAATTGTTTTCCAAAGTTATGCCAAGGCTTGCCTATTTTACCTCAAAACTTAAGATTTTAGTACTAAAAAGTAAATAATCCTAGTATCGATAATATGTGAAAAGGAATTTAATAACAATCAAATCAAAACTATTTAAACTGAGCTGATTTTTAAATCCGCAAGGTTCTGTGAAAGTGGGTTATAACACCTCTCCTTCTCATAAAAAATAAAATATGGAGCAGGCAAGTGATGAGAATAAGGGCCAACTCAATGGGATCACCTCTGCTTATCTAGCTTGCTCCGAAGAAAATAATGTGCAGGCACACCATCCTGTTGAAAAATGTTCCTTCGAGGATTTCTTCCTGTCTTAGTTGAGGCTATCCCGGCCGCATATAAGCACAACGTACATGATTATGGCAAACGGCATATCTCTACGCTTTCTGATTGGTTGATGCCAGATAGCAGTACGTTCTGCCATTGCGGAGTCACAGTCATGTACGTTTTGCAAGTGAATTAAAAATGCAGGTGTATGCCAGATAACAGTACTTATTGTCAGAATCGCGTCATCGCCGTGTACATTATGGCAGTAAATTAAAATTGCACGAGAATGTATTTTAAATATTTATAATGCAATACAAAAACTAAGCACCTTAACACAAATTAAAAGGTTATAAAAAAACATATATTTTAATAGTTCCTAGTGTCCACTGACATGTGATTTTGCATTTGCTATGTTTCGTTCCACATTTAGATGTAAATTTCGTTTTCTTTTTAATACTCTTGGTTTTTTTTTTCGGTACAGGCTGGTCTTCCACTGGACATCCTCTTACTGCTTCTTGTAATACCAGGTCTTCTTTTGGCAATGGTTGTTGGCTGTACACGAATTGCCGTACGACAACGCCTTAAAGGGATACTGGATCCTGCCGTACATGAAAAACTGTCCCATGTATTTCTGGTCGTCACCTTTTGGAGACGAGCTAAACATTTTTGGAGAGAAGCTTCACTAGTGTCAAATCTTGTGTGGCAATTCTGCATAAGTTTTAACAATGCTTCAAATGATGATGACCCAGTGTTACTGTATGGCGTTTGATTTTTAGATACAGGGTAATTTTCATTTTGATTACCTTCATTATTTAGTTCTGCATAAGATTGTTGTTCACATAAATCAGTTGTTGATAACGAAGTGGATGCATATGTTTGTTGCAAACTAACAAGAGGTCTGTAAAATTCTCGAACCACCCCCCGGTTCTTGGACCCATTTTAAGAAAAAAACTTCATATGAACGTATATCCTAAACTCCTTAACTTTTGAGATACAGGGTGGTAAAGTTTTTAAAAATATTATAAGACTGCCACTGACTTTTCTTTCAATAAAAAAATATTTTTGAAATCCCTATTTATTTATAAGTAGATTTGATATCTTGAATTTTTATTGTCCGATGGTTTGTTTTCAGTTAAAAAAATAAAATCTATTTCTATGCATTGTCATTAATAACATTGTTATGACCATGCAGAAGAACGGTTTTCTGACTTAAAAACATCAAGTGATTAAATTTGCTTAGAAATATATCCGGATTTAAAATAGTATATTATTTTATATGGAGGAAAAGTGATACTTTTGATGGCGCGCTCGTGTTTAACAGCCGAACGGAGTGAGGCTGGTAATAGAGAGCAAGCCATGAAAAGTAACTTTTCCTCCACATAAAATATGCTGTTTTTTGTTCAAATGTCCACAAATTAATGCAAAAATATCTCTTTTTAATATTAATAATAATTATTATTATCAAAGATAAGTTGGTTCGCAAGGCGGCTGAGACCGGTGTCGGTGAATAGGCACAGGTCGTTGCCATAGTAATGTAACATAAAGCTAATAATTATTTTTTTAAAATTGCGTCTCCGATTGCGTTTTAATTCCGTATTGATAAGCAGTTATTGAGTAAGTTCGATTAAATAATAACCAATTTATTCCTAAATTAGTGATTTTTAGAAATGCAGTGCACAAATTGAGTGATAAATACAAATTTTAGTTTAATAAGTCTTGAGTTGTTGACGCTTGCTTTGTTGTTTGTCTGTATATATGTTGCTATGGTAACACTTTTACCTCCGCCGGCGGAAAAGTGAAAAGTAAAGCTCCGGCGGAGGAAAAATGAAACTTCACGGCCGCCTACACAGTCGAGTAATGACGGATTTACTGACGTTTGAAGAAAAAATAATTTTTGTTTTGGGAGAAAGCAGTGGCGTACCATTTTTTTCTCTAAAAATATTCAATGCAAAACTCATACCGACGCTACTGGTAGAAATAATAAAATTGTTTGTACATTAGAAAATACATTTAGATGTCTAGAAAACGTGTACCAAATTTCATAAAGATAATCGAACTAAGCTATTGACAAGTAATTACCCCTCTCTCAACTCCCCTACACCCAAAAAATATGAACATTTTGGCCAAAAATACACTATATAGGTAACTTCCTTATTAGCTATCAACCCAAAAATAATAAAAAAAAGCAACCAAAACCCAATAAATTATCCTTGCCCTAATCCTTCTGGGCGGGAGTTGAGATGGCAAAATGTACATCCACTTGAGGTACGCAGGGCAATTCGTACTGTTATTTGGCGAGCGCAAACTCGGTGGCAAAATGTACATTTAATTGGCGTCTGTATAGCAATGTGTACTGTTATTTGGCATCGACTAATGAGATAACCGTATCGCCCTGCATTTGTCAAATACATGTACGTTGTGCTTATATGCATCCCGGCCTCTGCACTTTATTTTTTTTAATTGTTTTCCAAACTTATGCCAAGTCTTGCCTGTTTTACATTAAGACTTGAGATTTTAGTACTAAAAAGTAAATAATCCTAGTATCGATGATATGTGAAATGGAATTTATTAACAATAAAATCTAAACTATCCAAACCGAACTGATTTTTCAATCCCCAAGGTTCTTCTCATAAAAAAGAAAATATGGAGCAGTTAAGTCAGGAGAATAAAGGCCTACTCAATGGGATCACCTCTGCTTGTCTAGCTTGCTCCGAAGAAAATAATGTGCAGGCACACCATCCTGTTGAAAAATGTTCCTTCGAGGATTTCTTCCTATCTTAGTTGAGAATAAAAAATATTCCAACATATCGGTAAATGTAGGACTTGTTGCAGTTGATTCATTGGAAAAAAAATGGTCCGTAAATTTTCTCAGCAGGGGCTGCGTAGCGCACAGCTACTTTGAGGGAGTGCCACTCGTATTCGTTATACTCTCTCAGATTTTGAGAAAACCAAATTATATGAATTACACTACCTTTTTATGTCAGATATGAATAATATGGTACTTAGGTAAGTCCTAAACAGATCTAATAGACTTTCGCATGCATGAAGCCTTTTTTTACAATCCCTCTCATAGAGCTTCTGAAAAGTTTTAATTTTATATGGAAAGAGTTTTGAAGCTTTCGTACAAATGTAATACTTACTTTTTTTGATAAATTTAGCGCATTCGACATTTTACTTAATTATATTCTATAGTGTTGGTCAAATGCATTGATTGATGTTATGGCACAGTTTTTGCCATTTTTCTCGGTTAGTTAATAATTCATATACAGCTAAGCCTTTCTAAGTATGCCGGATGAAACATGTTTCTTTTAGACCTTTTTGCCTGCAAATATCCGCAATTCGAAAATATCTGGCATCATGTTTTATTCTATTTTTAGTGGCTAGGATACCTCTGAAATCTAGTTCGAAATCTTTTTCTGGTAAACACAATTAGTTTTGTTTCGATGTAAAACAGGACCATATGTGGTTTTTCTACTAAATTCAAATGTGCTATTCTGAGGTTGCATAATTGTTCAAAGACCAAGTAACAATCATCAATTACAATCTGACAAATCTGACCAAAAATTGAAGTAACATCTAGGCTCTATTGCGAAATTCAAATCCCTCATGCTTGATACTTTTTTTTGACGTTATGGCATATAGTTGAAGTTTTTGAATCAGCTTTATTACGGACTCTGTATAATTAATACAAACTAATCCAAACTATCTTTCGATCCACTAAAGAAACTAAAATCCAATAGAAGTGAAATAACAACTAGAGCACGTTTCTAGCATTTTCGGTTAAAATGAGTCACCATCGACTTGGATACCGTGTATAATAACAAATGTAGAAAATATACCTACCTTATTTCCCAGGATTAATTTGTAATTTTTCTAAACCATTTAAGGAGGTTTACCGTACTCTGCTCGCTTATCTAGGCAATAATAACACGTTTTATTTCGTCAATATTATTACAATCATCAATATTTTCACCTTACACCTTAAACCCTCACCAGTACAGTCATCGTAATTACATGACAATACATTTATTTTTCTATATCACTAACTTTATGACTGCCTTTGCGCGCCACTAGCCTTGCAGGGTTGTCACGTCCTCGCCTATTCCAGAGTTACCGAGTCGCCTATAAAATTTGCTGGTTACATTCGGCTATCCTACAAAAAATTAATGTCCTCATTAATTTAAGTCGCCAGTAAATCAACTAGATCTTATCGATCAGTGCATTCGCCATAACACCAAATCGCCTACCCTAAAGGTTTCGCCTGCGGTTGCAACATCACGCCCTTTATTGAATTTCACCTTTATTTTACGCCTTTGTCAGGTTATCACTCGCTTTTTGCTATCTCAAAAGAAGTTTAAACCTTAAATCGCCTTAGGTCTCGTCTTCCGCCAACAGAGCATTCGCAATTTTTGCAACTCGCCAGTCAGACTCGAATGCACCTTTCAACCTGACCATTCGCCCTTAGTGTTTTACACCTCGCCTCGCCAAAGTCAGCAAACGCCTGCTCGTAAACGCCAACCGGCGCGGCGGTTGGAAATAATGCCTTGGGCACACAACATTCTCCAAACGCCTCTTTCAATTTGAGAATCGCCTCGGAAGACAGCCAAGTCTTCATCGGCTTCATTAATACTTTAATGATAAGGAATACAGAACAGAAGTAGGAAAAACTATTATCTCGATATCGAAGATTGACTTGATGGTACATTATAATTCTCAAAAGTTGGCCTAACCGAATCTACTTTTTACTAAATACTCGTAGAAACAGGATCCTAGGTGCTCATCCGTAAGGCCAGTACCGTGTTTACGTGGGAGACATTTCGTACTCCTACTGCTTCAATCAGAGTTCAGAAATTAGCCTCACGGCTTTGATTCCGATTGTGGTCGCCTTCGTCTCAAATATCTTAAAAATTTTCGAAACTACTCATTTATTATATGTCAAGTCGAAGGATTGGCCAGGTGGCCATACCTAATCTTGTCCAAATCTTATCTTTATGTTATAATAATTTCATGTTCAATTGTTCTTTTTATTCAATTTTATTTCCTGGAATATTTAATATTTCTAGTGTTGGCCTAATTACACATCTCGCCACACGGAAAATAAGTGCTGCTTGGGATTACGTCTCTATATATATAATATGTTAAACCAGAAAAGCAAAAAGATGCCTGCATAAATCCGACTGTCAAAAGATTTTTCAGCCTTGACTAGCTTCATTTAACGTACTTACTAACCGTTAAATTTGTCTCGACGGTTACTTATTACATCTAAGTCAAGATCAAACCACTTATTGTAAGTATTCATGTTTCGTGCATTTGCTAATTCAAACCTACATTTTCCGCGTGGATGAAAACGATTCTAGCTATGACGTGGTTCAAAATATTTTCAAATTAAACTTTATCATCCGGTAACAAGAAAATTAGCGTTAACTATTATTTTATTTCCCATTCAGTTGTTATTCTTGGTTTCAACAATGAACACCTAACCGGTTCACGTGTATACAACAATTGTTACTTTCTAAAAATACATGAAATGTGCAGTTAAATAATATTGTTGGTGATAGTTTGGGTTATCGATCGTGTTTCGGCACTAGTTTAGGCACATGAATTAGACCGAGACATTTCAAGTGATTACTAATATTTCTATACCGTGCTAAGAGTCTAATATTTTTATATCAGGATAAGAGCTAGATAATATTTAACAAGGCGGTGCCATCATTATAAATCAATCAATGCAACGAAACTAGGTTTATTTCAATCTAGTGGCACGATCCATAGTAATTAAATAAATACGTTTTCTCGTTTGAAAACATCTAAATTTTATTTCAGACTTTATACTAATAGTTCTGAGTAGCATTTTTGATGCCTTTCTTTTCTATGGTCTAAATATTTGAAATGCTTGGGGTGCTTATCAATCGAACTCGTATCCAAAACCAGTGTTTTTTTCTCATTTATAAATAATCTTTTGATAAATATAAAGACCTAAGTTACCAATTCACTATTTACTGTATTAAGCGATTTTATAGAGATATTTATTAGATCATTTCCCAAAGCAACCACAAATATTTATTGGGTTTATATACATCAAGAGATGTGAGCTTTATATCTATGCAGAAATTCAAAGTAGATTATAAGCTATTTCTTAAAATCACTTTACTTAATTAAATCATTAATTCAATGATTATAATACGGATATGTCAATATAAGTAATTGAATTTAAGAAATTTCATTAACTACGGTAGGTAGGGTAGGCATTAAAATTATAAACATTTGTAACTTTGAATTGAAGTTATGACATACTCTGTTTCTTCCTTTTGGCTCAAATGACTAAAAGACTTATTTTTGTTATGTTTTCAGAAGTATAAGAAAATTTTTGATAGAAGCACACACTAATTTCGGTGTTGCGAAATGTGGATTGCTTTTTAAATTCTATAAACATTTCTATCTCCGTGTTACCTTAAACTAGCTGAATTTTTGCCTGCTTATTAATAATTTATACATATTTATTCTCTTTCGGTAGACCATGAACCCGCGTATTTATGCGTTTGATTAATGTATACAAAATTGTTTAATAATGAACGCCATTATTGAATGGTTTCTCTATTAATAATAGTTATTTATGACATGTGTTAAAATTGTGATTTTTTTTTGTGAGAAGGGAAATTTAGAGTACTAGCGAAGTGTATATCTATCAGTAGGTCACTATTAGAAATACGAATGGAATTCTGCAACTTTTCGGTAACAAAATGTCGAAAGGCCAAGTTTAAACTCTGGTTTAAATTAGGGGACATTCATTATTACATTTTTTTTTGTTGATTATATAGAAACTGAACAGCGATACAAAGAAAAAAAAACTGTGTAATTTTAAATGCTCAAGCTCGTGCTCAAGTTCACAGATGGTACCTTCCCTTATCTAATTGAAAATGAAGCATCTTTGTATGAACTTCATGGTCGTCCGAAAAAGAATTTTGCTTTACACTTTGTAAATTAGGTACCTATACAATTTTATACTATTATTATATAAAATCACTCATTCATCACGACACAACTTAAACGCGGTGATCTATAAAGCTAAATTTCGGTACATAGGTTAATTTTACGGTGTAGGGGAGTTGATAACTTAGGTTCTAGGGAGTTCAAACAATCCCTTAAAAATTAAAATATTTTTCGTTTCAAAAAGTATTTGCTGTTTTGAAAATCCACAAAGAATGTCAGTTTGATTAATTTTTCTTACATAGTATACCATTTTTCTATATTTTAAAAGTTCGTTGGAATTTCTTACACTATGGCGTTAAATATTGGCATATATTATATTGTTTTTAGGGCATAAGAAGAACATAGAGATAATATTTCTTAAAATATGTGTTCCAAGGGGTTGAAACAATCTCCTAATATTATTATTTTTCAAAACTCCATTTTTAAGGGGTTGAAACAACCCCATAAAAATTTAAATATTTTTTATCTCAAAAAGTTTTTGCTATTTTGAAAGACCGCGTAAGACGTAAATTTTATTTTATTTTTCGTGGTGTACCATCATTAAAAATTATTTAGTATCACTTGCATAAATGTATTACTTTTGACGCACATATTGCTTTTAGGTCACGAGAAAACATAAAGATAAAATTTTGGAAACAACCCTCTAAAATCGAAAATATGTTCGTTATTGGCAAAAAAGCTGAATTTTGACATACCGAATGATTTTAAAGTGTAGGGAGTCGATAAGAAGGGGGTTTTCAGTAGTTATGGCAAGGGGTTAGAACAACAGGGTCATACAACGAGGACTTAACAGGGCCATATTGACGCCTTTCCTCGCATTTTTTTGAAAAAAGAAAATGTGAAAATGCCATCTTGTGTATTTTTTCCTGTAGAATCTGGGAGAATTATTTAAATTGAAGCAAGAGAGATATGACATAAAATTCACATTTTCGTAATGAGACACCTTATTCAATGGTTCCTTTTTTAAAAGCGTCTCATTTTTTTTGGTATGTTTCAATACAAATGGATTTCGTAATCATTTTTACCAACTACAGAATTAATTTAATTCATATTGGAAATTTGCGATTTAAATAATAAATAGAAAAGGGTATAACAATACCTAAATACCTGAAATTTGAAAACACAAAAGATTAATATTCTGTTAAAGTCTAGCGTTTATTACTACTTTTAATACATATTGGTAAAAGTAAAACATATTTAATATTAAAACATGTTAATTTATATGATATCAGGGTTATTTGGTCACCATTTGGTGGTCAGAGTAGGTTAGGCACCGCTGCTTTAAGAAGTACGCAACATGACGAACTGCATGAGGCAGGGCTCCATTCTGCTGCCATATAATATTTTCATATTCTGCCAGTGGCAGTTCATCCAGGAGGTTATCAATTTCATTGTGAAGCAGTTGGAGGTGTCTTTGGCCGGTTAAATTACTATTGAGAAAAGTGGGACCAATAATTATCATATTATTAATAATAGCACTACGATGCATTTCTTCGATATTTTATGGCTTCATGCGTTCTTGAGTTTTCATAAACTCAAAAATTCATATTATGTCGGTTGCATATTATGCTTATAGTAGTAAAGGTATCTGGATCTCTAGCCTGATTTCTTATTATTAAACGGGAGACGAATTGAAAACGTTGTTCTTTCTTGCTGCCGTCAGGTTTTGTACTGGGATAATTCGAAACGTAATAGTTTTTTTACCGTTTCCAAGTTTTTTAAAGGCTACCGTAACTGGTTGTTCGCCTTCTGCAATTGAATTTTTCGGGTTGTTTGTCTCATTAAGAAAATCGTAATTTTAGGGCGTATCTTTTTTGTTTCAATTCAAATAATTTTCATAAATGTTCCTTCCGATTCTGCGGGAAAAACACACAAGATGGCAATTTTTGTTTAAATACGAGAAAGCGACAAATATGGTCCTAATTAGTTCTCGTTGCATGATTCGGTACAATATCACGAGATGCAGGAGTTAACAAGAAATAATACAATTAGTTAAATTATAATATGTACCTCTTTTTATTTTGTAAAAGCTTTCGAGAAATGTTCTTTCTCTCTTCAGCCGCAGTACAAAAATAATAATCACCAAGCATTATTGAGTTATTAAAAAATAAAATATGACTTACATTAGACCATAGGTCGCGGTGAAAAGATTTCATATAGGCTCGCTTTCTAAAGTTAAACTATATGTAAAGGTCCAAAACGAGATTGGAAATAAAACATTAAAAACCCTTATCTAGAGCACAGCCGCCGAAACAATATTGGGTAATCTGTGCCATGGTTGCTCCATACTAAATATGGATGCGGGAAGGAGCATCCATACGAAATTCTCATTTTTTGAAGTAATTTAATTTAATTTTAATTTAAAAATATTGCTAAAATACTTTAGGCTCAATGAACTAATTATGAAAATATATGGGGATAAATAGTCACTCAGAAGAATAATTAGAATATTGAAGAACCGTTTTGTCAAGAAGAATAAAACTTCCTCTTAAACTGGGTGGGGCAAAAAATCAACATTTTCCTAATTCACATTAAGAAATGTACAGATGTTTATATTACTTGCATTCAAAACATTTCCAACCGTTTTAACTCGAATGGAATAAAAAGAGCCAGAGATATAGAAGCGCTTTTATTGGAAAGCGACAAAAACGAGGAAAAAGACGTCAAAGACTCTATTTACATAAGAAAATGGTTTTTGATAGTACCATCGGACAAAAGTTTCAGTCAGTATCAGAAATATCTTTATATTTTAATCAAAATGTACATTTTCGGAGTATTTTAAGGTTTTAAAATTATTTTTTACCATTCCTATAACATCATGTGCCTACTTCTGAAAGAAGTTTTTCAAATCTACGCAGACCAAAAATATTTTTAAGAACAACCATGACGCAAGCCAGATTAAATGACGGTACTGTCTTAAAGTCATATAAAGATATTTTAAGGGAAATAAACCAAAGTCAACTTGCAAATATATTTATACAACGAAAGGCAAAATATGTTTTCATTAGATTAATTTTATTGTTATGCTTATTACTTATTATATGTTTTTAGTGTTTTTTGTTTATAGTAGATTTATTAGTAGGTATCGGCTAAAGACCTAAAATTGCGAATTAGCGGTTTATTAATGAGTTTGTTATTTGGACTTTTATTATGTCTTTTTTTTTGAATATTTATTAATTTATTACATTAATACCTATCTACCCTAAAACTGCGATTTATGAGTTTATTTTTTTGTTCCTTTTACGATACCTACTTTTTATTCATTGGTTATTTGGGTTTAAAAAAAAATTATACCCTCCTGCTATTTTTTTATTTTTAAAACAAATAAATACTTTAATGTAAGGACTTTTTTAGTTGATTTAGTATAGATTAAACGTCTAATTAAATCGTCTAAGCCACCCATACAGATATTCGAAAACTGGCGCCTATGAACTAGAGGCATTACTTTAGGAGCTGCAAAAAACTTTTTTTACTATCGCACGTAAAATACTCACTTTACGCACTCTCTAAGAATAGTAAAATATACCTTTTTAATGCAGTGCGTAAAATAAACTACTTTCCAAACTAGTGCCTAGGTAAGTCTGATCTATTTTGTGGCATTTAGTGCAGCGCCTAAAGTAATTTAATAATATTTTTATTATTTTATATGTTTTTCGGTAGTAGAAAAAAATTTGTATGCTACTCATGTCGTGTAAAGTATGCTTTCTGAACTGAAAACTTCTTTATCACGGGTGTGATCTAAGACCTGATGAAACGAAAAAGCCACAGTAAAAAGAGATCTATAGGATGTAGCCTGCGAGATACTGAGATAGAACAGAGTTATACAGTTGTTAAATGTTGTTTAAGAGTAAAAAGTCGTTCTTGTCCTATCACCGAAGTTAAGCAACGTCGGGCGTGGTTAGTACTTGGATGAATGACCGCTTGATAGTTTTATTAAGGTGTGACTTCTACCGGGTATGAACTGCACACATGCATTTTTTTATTCATTATGGGATATTCCCATTTATAAAAATGGGTCACTTTACAAAATTGTTGCATAAACAACTATTCAATTTAAAATGTTTTTTTGCGTATTATCTTTTGGACACATCGGAAAACTTAAGTGCGAATGGTAGTGGAGTAAAGAAAAATATAAAACGTATGTTTTTTATTGGTACGCGCTATATATACGGGCTATTTCATTTCTTTATAACCCGACATAAAAGATCTTTTCTTTCTGAATTTAAATATATATATTTATGGATATTTGGATAAGCCATTTTGGAATTTTTTTAATTTAAAATATTAACGCATTATTATTTAAAAATATCAATGTGGCCTGGAAAACAAACCCATTATTTTAATTTGCGCTATGGCATTTCAATACAGGTTCATTTATATTATTATTTACTAATTAAAAGAGCGATTTAGACGGTTTTTTATAATAATCTGGATTATACCGGGAATATCAAATAACTCAACTCTTTTATTTCTGTAATAATAGCATATCAACAGTTCAAAACTGAATATACAATATGTTACAAATACTATATTGCATAACAAGTGTTGAAAAAATATTTTCACACTAGTAATGTAGACTATTTTTCCTTCGACGACCTATGAAAATGACTTACTTACTTACTACACAATCTTAAGAAAACGCTTAATATCATATGCGTGTTGAAGTCCATTTCTCAATACGTGTGTTGAAAAGTGCTTGTCTCGGCATCCACATCTGTCAAGGCAAAATGCTAAATCACATATGCTTTAAATTGACAGCGTCGGCTATCTATTCAAATAGAGTCAAGTTGAAATTACTTTTCAACACGTTTTAAGACGTTTTCTAGCCACGTTCCACGTTAAATGTGCTTTTTTCTCATATTCATAAGTGGTCGTAGATTTTACGTATTTTAAATGTATCCTCCTTGATTACTTTTACAAAAAATTTCTTTCCTTTTCAACTCTTTCCCTTAATTCAAATATATTTTGGGGTCCATCGTAGTAGACCTTGCTTTTCAAAAGTCCCCACAAAAAAGATCTGGTTGGCTTAAATCGGGACTATTAGCCGGCCATTCAAGATACCAGATCTTCTACGTCATCTTGTATAAAAAGTAAATATCTCGCACCATTTAGATTCCTACAAAAAGTAATTGGTCCGATAATCTTATTATCCAACATGTCGCACCAGACAGGATTCGCCTTCTGTTCCTTTATTTTACTGCCCGAATTTTATTGAGATTTTCTAGTAGTTACTAGTCACACCTCATCTCAGCGGCCTTCCGTAGTCCATTCCCCAACGTAAGCTTCCCTTATTTCTCGTTATCTTTGTTGTTTTTTTTTTGCCACCCTAATCCACATCACTTCATATCTTTTATCATCATCATGGGTGGACGTCCTTTGAAGTCCTCCGAGATACGGTCTCCAGTTCAAAAGAGCACCAGGCCATTTTGCACTATGATGTCGAGCAGTGTCTCCAACATAGTTCCATTTAAGTTCAACTTCCGCATCTGCGACATCCTTAGCTTCAGTGACATTTCGGATCCAGCTGTTTGTTCTTCGATCTCTTAGAAATATTTCAAGGATCTGCCGTTCCATGGCTCTTTGTGTAATTCTTTGTTTGCATATGGATTTTTTAGTTAGGCTTCATGTTTGGGCTCCTTATGTCAGAACAAGTAAAATGCATTTGTTAAAGAATCTTGATCGTATAAGTATCATTATATTTTTGTTTTTAAGTGTGGTTCCGAGGTTGCTAAATGTACTCCGTTCAAGTGTCCTCCTACTGTCTATTTCAATTATTTGATTTTCCCTCCCAAAGCAACTATGTGACCTGAATATACATATATTTTCACGTTTTCCAGTTTATTGCCTCTTATTTCAATTAATGGGTTTGTGCTGCACATGATTTTGGTCTTGGAGTTATTCATATCCTGGCCAATTTTGGAGCATTCTATGTCTAGCTCTTTGTTAAAGGTCTTTTGTGTTTTCCACTATGAAGACGATATTATCGGCGTACCTTAGGCCAGAGTACAAGCAATATCGAGTAGAGACACTCAGGAAAATCGTTTGATATTTTTTCATCAAACGCAAAAGCCGCCGCACACCTGCAGCAGCGAGCAGTCTGTCGAGAGAGATTCAAAAAGTGTTCGCTAATGCAAAATTATTTCCTCGGATATTATTTCAACGCGACCCGACAATACACAATCTCAGAGCGTCTGCACACTGACTGTAGACTGTCACTCACTAATGAAGGGAAAATCCTCGGGAAAATCGGATGATTGGTAGAATCGAATATCTTACATTCGAATACTTTTGAGAATCGAATGATTATTCGAATACAAAGAATCGAATTATTTGGATTAGTCGCGATATCCCAAATGTTTCAATTAGTGATTCAAGCGCTCGAGATTTCGAGTGACTTCGAAGTCTCGTTCTCGAATTCAAATTTACAAATTGTCTGATTCTGATTCTGGATTGTTTGATCTTGAAGTCTACATTCTTGATACATTTAAGCATAAGAGCAAAATCTTTTACAAAAATTAGCGAAAGCATTCACGATTAAAACATTAAATATTGGTTAAACGTTGTTTTGTTTAGATTATGTAAAAGTTTATTAAAGATTTACTAAAATCATCACTTTTTAATAATTTAAAATTGAATTCCCATATTGCAAAAATATGTATGTCATACCTGCCGACTACCACATTTAATGATGTTTACTACAGAAGAAAATTAAAAAACTTCAACAATAATTAAACTACTCTATTTTATACTTTTTATATTATAGCGTTTTCGATTATTATTCACCATAATACAAAACAAAGCCCGCTATTATTTGTTGATCAGACTGACCAGCATAATCCAACAAGTTATATTATAATCGCATTTGACGCGAATTGTGCCAATTCATATTTCATTTCGATTCAACCAGCATTCGAGAGACGATTAATTCGTTGTTAGCGCATTCGAATATTTCTGGTATTCGAATTCTTCGTTGAGAATCGAATGCATTCGAATGCAAGCCTGAATCGAATACTTCGATTATTGGTATTCGAATAGTCCCTTCACTAGCTGTCACCCGTAGCCGAGCTACCGCAGGTCACGAACCAGATTGATCCGGATTCACTCTGACGCCAAACACTGTAAATTGGAAATTTGTCTCCAGCGAACCTACCGTATATTTATTTATACCGTGCTTAGGCACTTTTCCCATAACTTCGAATTCCTTTATTCCGCCAGTCTCGATTTTTAAAGGCATCTTCTAGTACCAGCGTTAATAATTTTGGCGATAACGTATCGCCCTATCATACATATCTCGTTTAATCCTAACCGGATTAGTTTTCCGTGAAGTTGTATGGTTGAGGTTGCGTTAACGTATATGTACTTCAAGCGTCATACGTCCACTCTTGCATGATCTAATGAGTTAAGAAAAGCCCAGTGTTCCACCGTATCGAACGCATTTCTAAAGTCCCTAACGGACTCTCATGGTCAGATATGTTCGCAGATACTATAAGCTTTTCTAAAAGCGGCTTGTTCCATGGGCTGATATTCATCCAGGTTCCGTGTTCGGTTCGTTAAGATTTTCGTAAACAGCTTATAAGTTTGTGAGAGAAGGTTAATTGGTATGTAGTTTTCTAGGTTGCCATATATTACCTTCATCTATTCATTGGTTAAACATTTCGCAGAGTTTCATTAGTATATAGATTATACAGTGACCTCCTGGTGTCTTGTTGTTTTTCATGTTCCGTAATGTGTATTGTATCTCTGGTATGGTTAGGTATGCAAGGTATATTTTCTTAGACTTATTTCTTGCGGTCTTTCGATACATTTTACTCTGTGGTCTTGGATTTTAGTGTTATAGAGATTTAGTAGAACCTTTCTGTTACTTTTATCATTTCCATTCTGTCTCTTGTTTCTTTTCCGTCTTCGTTTTTGAGGCTAAGGATGTGACGTTTATTGTTTTCGGTCAATATTTCTGCCTCAACTTCATAATGCCTGCGCAGATCCTTTCCGACTAAATGTGCTGTTCTTTTGCTAATAATTGTCTAAATATGAGGTATCTGCCCTCTCTGAAGAGTTTCCGTTTAAGTTCTATTGCGTTTTTGTCTTGCCACTTAATTTATCGGGTGTGCCTTGTTGTCTTTTTAGCACTGGCTCGGTTGGTTTTCTAGAATTGAAGTTAATAAGTCGTTCATGTTTGGATTTTCCCGGATTTTCTCCTGGCCATATATTATTTACATTGTTTAGGCTTAATTTAATTTCTTAGTTAAGCTCCATCGCATTGTTCATTAGTTCAATTGTGTCCAAGTACATTCTTTTCTGTCAGTTATGCCGATGTTTTGATTTTGTTATAATAGGTCTGTTCTAGCAGCGATTTCAAAGAGTTTCAAACCGTTCGGAGTTTGCGCATAACGATATAAGCGTCGCTTATATGGCTATGCGCAAACTCCGTACGGTTTCGAACCGTTTGAAATCGCTGCTAGAACAAACCTAATATTACACCGCTCGTCAAATGCCATAGGATCTCCCTTTAGCGTATGTGCCACTGCACTGCCATGAATTTGTGCCCTTAGTAGCCGGTGGTCACTGCCCACGTTAATGGGGTTTAAAGGCCGTTACGTATTAGTTTTTGAAAGGACGTAGTGTATTTCGTTGCTTGTGTGGCTATTGGGGCTAATCCTGGATTAGCCATTATCTATGTTTCTTCTTTTCAAAGAAGGAGTTTATTGCGTAAAGACGCTGTAAGATAAGAAATTCATGCAACATTGAGCCTCTCTCACTTCTTTTATCAAGCTGTGTTCTCCGACAAATTCCTTGGTGCCCAACTTAGAATTAAAATATCCAACAACAGAAACATGGTCGCTCTTATTTTTGCTAATGGCCGTTGTGTTTTTGTAGAACATTTCCACGTCTTCTTCATCGCTATACGTTGTATGACACTGGATGGAATCATCTGCGATTTGAATAATCACTGAGACCCCTCTGTATGACTTGCCTTCAAATTTCACGGTGTTTAATGCCAATCTTTTGTTTATTATGAAGTCGACTCCCCTTTTACTTTTATTTTCCGAATCGGTGTGGTAGAAGATATGTTCAATATTGTAAATTCGCCTCACCTGCGTCTAACTTCAAAAAACTGGATAATATTTCAATTGAAACTTTACATTTCGCGTTCTAACATATAGACCTCATCATCTTTCATTAGGGTACGTACATTCAATGTACCGATTGCTATACTTTTATTTTCGGTTGGCAGCCTGGTCCATCTCGGCAATTCTTCGTACTCCTGGTTTGACTGTCTTTCCAGTCACCGCTTTGACTGGGCAGTCGTTGACCGCCGCGCCGGTGGTCTGGGGGCGTGGGCAATTTCCTACTCTATATACCTACATGAGGTTTATTTAGCCATGACACCAACTAGTAAATAATAATATAAATGAACCTGTATTGAAATATAACATGAATTAAAATGAGGCCTTTGTTTTTCAGGCTGCCTTTATTTATAAATGTCATTCATGCTTTTTAATCTCAAAATTTTTCAAAACGGCTTAGCCAAATATCAATAATTTATATATTTTTTTAAATCAGAAAGAAAAGATCTTTTATGTCGAGCAAAAATATACAGCGTATTTCATTTAAAAGAACATAACTTTTATACTTTTCTTCATTTTATAATTCACACTTAATTTTTCCGATTGTCTAAAAGATACTACGTAGAAACACTAAAAACCCTTTAACTGTTGTATTTTATTTTTGGTATTTATTTTTCATTGACTTCAAAATTACTTCGAATACTTTAGGCACTGACATCGTCGTGTGCCATCTGCAAACATATTACGTCAAGAATTTATGGCGCCCTAGTACCGCCTTTAATTTAACAAATTCACTATTTTATGCAGGTGTTATCGGTTGTATGAGCATAAACAATTCACGTTGCCTTAAACTTATTGCCGATCGTATAGTGAACATGTATGTATCGTGTTTGCAACAAATTACGGAATAAGCAAGCAGAAAATTCGATTATAAGTGCCGACATTGTTTATGAAGAAATGATGTAAGCATGTAGTTATGTAATTTTTTATAGTTTTAAGAGTTTTCGAAGTGTTCAACCCAGCAGATTTTTATAAAGTTACGAGAAATTTAATTCATAGCATTTATCCAAAATAATTTGTTCGATTGGCTTCTATAAAATTTACACTATGGTTGATTCCACGATACACTTTGTAAGTGTATCGGGGTTGGTGGTTGGTTGATTCGCAATTTTCCTGCGGATAAGGGAGTAAAAGAAGCTGTCTATTGGGGGGATAGTTATAGCCGCTCAATGAACAACCTTTGAATATCCACAATTTGCAACGTTTGCTTGACGTTATCATAATTGATATAAAATATTTTGAATTTTACACTTTTAAAAATAGATTTACACGGTTATTATATTTTCAAATTTAGAGGAATTATTTAAAAATATACAGACCCTTCAAAGATTGGTTTAAAATGAACGAAATTAAATTGTGGAATTGTACATGGCAATTTGAAAGAAAACGTTTAGCTCTTTTTAAAAACTATTTTTTTCTTTTTAGATAGTTAGTACTCTGGTTTTAAAGCTTCAAATTTTCCCTATAAATAATCTTTTTTGATATTTTTCAATAAATCGTACGATTTAGTTTTTATGTAGCCAATTTTGTGATTAAATATATACGCAGTGTCTAGCTAAATATGACAATTTTTCAATTAATGGTTTCTAGCAATGTTAATTTGACAGTTACCAAACACTGATGTGCTCAGTAAAACGCTCAAAATAAACGAAGACATTTTTATAAAAGAGCTATGGCAGGAGAAACACTGTGGTGCAAGAAAATTAGTACTTAGTTGAATTTGCCAAGAGAAATTGGAAAATAAGTAGTCTGACAAAGGTTATTGAAAAAAATCAGAGAAAATAACGGAAAATTTGAGAGAAAGCAACGGAGTGGACTAATACGCAGTGTAAGGACTCAAAGGAATATGATAATTCTAGGAACAAATGTCAAAAGCCCTGTTAACTCGCCAGGAATTATTAAAAGCACAGAATGACTGAAACGAATAATGGATCTTCAATAAGTTCTTTATTAAAAATATTAAAAAGGAGGTATGCATGTATGCACACAAAATAACGGAAACGTCGTAACGTTCAAGATTAGATAGGTGTATAGGCTTGCAGAGAAAAATCTAGAGGGAATGATAGTATCAATAATATCTGATTTACTGACAAGAAAATGGTCTACCTGCGACCACCAATAAATTCCCATAATAACAGGCTATAGGTATGATAATATTTCAATAAAAGAAAATATTAGAACAAGGATACTTTATTCCGGGCTTCATGATTTTCTTGGGATCTCTAAACTAGACATAACAAGTGTAATTTTCAAAGATCCGGGTGCCAAAATTGAATCTAGGATATATTGCCACCATATTCTTGAGGCCATGCTACGTTAATTGGATATATTTCAAGTTTATTATATTTTCATAATGGCGCTTTTGCGCATCGACCACAATATACCTTAAATTTTTTCAAACTATTTGTCTCGAATTTGTTTCTCCAGAAGAATGGTCGCCGAATAGTCCGGACTTCAACCCTGTCGAGTACGCAATTTGGAAGCAGCAGTGCGCAAAAATAGAAATTTGATAATTTGCAAGCTGAAATTGTAAGTTATTGGTAATATTTCGATCGAAATATAATCAGTGGTGCAGTTAATCAATCGAAAAGACGAATATAGAAGTGCATTGAACTAACCGCTCAACGGATGACATATTGAGCAATTTTTCAAATGGTTTTTTCTGTAAAAATACTACTTAGTTACTAGTAAAATATTTTTCTCATGTTAATAATTCATTTTATAGGTTTTTGACGAAATATTTTGTTAATTAAATTATATATACATTTTCTATTATAAAAAGTTGTTTTCATAGCCAACTAATAAAATTATTGTGATTGGCAGATACATTTGATTACACCATTGGCTATGAAAACTAAACCATACGAAATATTAAAAAGTTTCAAAAAGAGATTATTTATACGGAAAATAAGAAGCTTCAGAACCGCAGTACTAAATATCCCAACAAAAAAAAAACTTGTAAGACATTTTCTTTCAAATTGCCCTGTTTAATACCAGAATTTATTTCGTTTTTTTTTGGAGTTTGCATATCTGTGAATAATTCCATTGAGGTAATAATAAATCAAGAAGTTATTCGAGATTAAGAAAAAAACCTGTTCATATTCCTGGCTTACCGTGTACTATATCATTAAATAACTTACTTATTATAGCTTCGTTTGCGAGTAAGTAACAGTCTACATTATGTAGATATGCTCATGAGTAAGTAGTAATCTATTACGTACCCACAGGTTACGACCAATCACAAAAATACCCGTTGTCAGTTTTGCCCTTTGTAGAGCAATTACAAAATATGATCTTAATTTTCATATTTTCAAAACCAAATTTTAGTGTAAAATATTATTTTAATAATAAAACATCCAACGTTAAGTTTTTTGTTTCGCTATTTTAAGAGGTGCTCCAAAATGAGCTTCATTATCCTCTTGACAGAGATGAAACCTGTGTATTCAAATTAGCGTTTTACAGTTTCCCAATGGCAGATGTTCAGACACTTATTATTAGTAATTCGTTGCCGTAATTCAATTCTTCAAGAAATGCTGTCTAGTTGAGTTTTGAACATTTATTAGCTTGGGATTTGTCTAAATTAAATGTGGTCATGTTTTTGGCATACCGTGTTCCACTCTCGGTTCCACCTTTAAATAATTTACTTATTATAGCTTTGTTTGCAAGTAAGTAACATTGTATATTATTCATGCTCCTGAGTAAGTAGTAATCCATTGCTCACAGGTTGCAGCCAATCACAGAAATATCAGTTGCCAGTTTTCTGACTGATTATTTTAGTGGGAAATATTATTTTAATAATAAAACGCACAACCAATTATCGTTGTTGTTTTATTAACTTTTTGTTTCGCTAATTTAGGAGCTGAATGCTGTGTATGTGTATTCAAATTATCATTTTACAGTTTCCCAAAGTCAGGTGTTCAGACAATTATTAGGTATTTGTTCTTCAAGAAAGACTGCGTAGTTGAGTTTTGAACATTTCTTCTTTGGAATTTGTCTATATTAAATTCTTCGAATTTCCGTGGTCTACGGATCAATGTAGTCTACATTCTAAGTATCTTCTCTGATTCGTACAACTGTTGGATGATATGTGATAATGACCTTTAAATAACTTCGTAGGCAAATATCAAGTAACATAAGATCCGAGGAACGCGGTGAATATTTATAACTACAAACAATATAGCGCTCAGACAATTCATCATAAAGACATTTTTTCGCAAGTTAATAAAAATATGGAAATACTTCATCCTGTTTAGAAATCGCATCTGTATCTATAAAAACAAATTAATATCAGGTCATGCATACATAAACATTTGAAGTATGGTCTTTAACTCTTCAAACCAGTGAGGGTTTTGTTTAGCCAACTATAATGTTAAGCAAAAAAAAACACTGATAAATAAACCCATCATAGACGAATGAATATTTTCCTTTGTACTTTTTAAATTTATACTTAGCCAGGGTAAAAGTTAGATAAAAAATTTTAACCACTCGAAATTTGAAAACTTGTAGATATTTACATAGATATTTTTGAATTCCAGAGACGAACGAGAGAAAGTACGAGTGACATTCTTCCAACAATCGAAACCACAAGAAGTCGACTTACCGGATGATCCGCCATTTTGCGATCAAGAGTTCGTCATGTCTTCACCGGTGTTAAAAATTGACTCCAACAATGTGGTTTATAACAGAACTGAAAGGTAAGATTCCTATAAGTATTATTTAACGCTACGTGGAACTGCTGTGTGGGGAGGCGATGAACGACTTTGCGCGCCAGTGGTAAAGGCTTGAACTTTAATGATCACGTCTTATATATATGTAATATCATTGTTGCACATGGGATCTTGCAAATGTTGTATTATTAGTTGTAACGATAAAGAAAAAATTGTGTGTGCTTAAGACTACAGGCCAGAAGTGGATACTTCAACAATGCGAGATTAATATTATGAAAGACAACCATTTTTTTTGTCTTATATTTTGGAATCACTAGCCACAATTTCGATGTTTAAAATAAAATTTTACCTCGAAATATCCCATAAAATTGGCAGACACCGATCCATTTTCCCATCTTCAAATCGCTTTAAATGAGATTTCAAGCAATTACATCTACTTACTTACAAAAACTATGCGCATCGATGTGCTAAAAGTAATCTGCCATTGACTTGTGCACAGTCAGCACTGCAGGGATACATAACCGGAAAACCGTACGATTTTGGGTAACTCGAAACTCTCGAGTAACTAGGGAAATTAAAATACAAGGTCGAAGATCGTTACAGGTGTGGTGTGGGCTGTTAGATAATAAAATTATTTTTTCTATTTTGGTTCAAAATGATTCCATTTCGATCTGCAAAGGAGTGTCGAAGAGAACCGCCTTTCGACACTACTTTTGTTGACTGGTTGTTATGATATTAACAAAATTCTTCAATGTCAAGGCTCACTAGTAAAAATATCGGCACCGCTTTGAATGGAATTCCTACTGATACAGACGTCAAAAGTAAGATGATGGCCGCCAAATTTTTGATTGCAACTAGAATAAATTAATGTTTTTCATAAAAAAACCTACAAAATAGAAAAAATAGTATAAAATGCACGTTTTAAAAGACATTTAGCGCACTCGCACGTTAAGAAACTCGTGACCTAATTTCGTGCTCGTGCGAAAAAAATATGGCCTTTTGAAACTAGTATCTTAATCCTAGAGTACATAGTTGAAACTTTATATACTATTTATTGACGGGTTCTTAAATGGAGGAAAATATTTAAATTTATTGACCAATGATGCAGAAAATTTTCTGGACAACTTACACTCCGTCAACACAACGAAATTATATGACATCAGGATGGAGCCCCAGCATACAAAGTTTTTCCGCTTATAAATTGCATTAATGGGAGATACCAAACGTGGATTGGTCGCACTGGACCGATTAGATGGCCGCCGAATAGCCCTGACTTGACGCCGCGCGCCGCTTGATTCGTTGCTATGAGGATTTTTGCACAATAAAGTATATGAAACTGAAACTCCCACGGAAAACGTGGAGGTTTTACGAACAAGAATAATTGAGGCCATTCAGGACACCAATGAGAATCATTTCCAATTTATTATCAACAGTATAAATCAAATCCAGAGAGATTATAATATATAGTGTATTGAAATGAACGGTGGGCACATTGAACAATTGTAAATAGTTGTAGATAATAATATAATATTTCTTAACAAAAACAAAATCGCATTTTTCCTCATCTCTGTATGGCATTCCTAGAAAGACTACCTGAGATTAAAACAATCGCGGTGAATGACCAGTTTAAGGCCAGTACCTCTGTTTACCTAATTTTTATTATTCATATATTATATCACGAAAACTATGAATTTAATCGATTAAATTACATTCAATATTTTGAGCATGATTTTTCCGGAAAATGTTGAATGCGGTCGAGGGTTTTTATTTATAAATTATTTTGCATGAAACTATTTGCCAAAAAGAAAAATCATGAGAAAAATATCGAACGTAGTTTAATCGAGTAAATTCATAGTTTGAGTGGTCTACGGCTAGAATATTTTCTGAATTAGTTAAATTAAATCCATAACGTAACTTTATATTTTTCAATAAATTTTACCTAAATCGCCAATTCATTTTGATCAAAGCCCCAAAAACACATTCAGAACGTTGAAAACGACCCTGGGCATAATATTTGCTTTTTGTCACCTTGGTTACATACCCTAATGATGCCTTGATTAGACCCGCTTATCAAAGTCGGCATGTAAATATTTCAAAATTTGACACTTTCTGTCACCTCATACCAAAATAATACAAGATACAAATTTTAAAGAAAATCGGAGTTTTTAGCAATAAAAATCAATATTAAATCGTTCGAACCATTGAGAAAATAATGTTTTTTCAAAAACCGTTAATGTAAATTGGAAGAATCAGCTACAATCGACAAAACGAAATTCAATATGGAGGACGCAGTTTAATCGCTGTCAAACAGATCTAGTGCAATAATCACTTATCTAAAAAAAATTTATTCAGAAAATCGGGCTGTCTGATTGGTCCATTTTACGATGAAGGAAGTAATCATTTTTAAAAACCGCAACTTTTTTTAGTCAATATCTTTTTATGCGTCAAAGTTAGGTATAGGGTGTGTTACATAAGAAATGTTTAGAATTGTAAGATGAATACAAAAATCTAATAAAAAAGTGGGTTTGCGATTTGAAATACGAAAATATGACTACGCCCAGACTTTCTGGAACACCCTGTGGATGAAAAAAATAGTTTCGCTAAAAATTTGCTTTAAACCATTAAACTTTTGTATTAAACACTTTTTTCAGAAACATCAAATAAAAAAGATAAAGGGGGGTCAATATATAAAAAAAAACCTGTACATATATCTCCCATCAAAAAACTTGAATAAGCATTTCTAACATTGTTAATGATATTGGTATTTTGCATTGGGCTGCTTGCTTCTGACAACAAAAGATTTTTTCTTCAAACGTCAGTAAATCCGTCATTACTCGACTGTGTAGGCGGCAGTGAAGTTTCGTTTTTCTTCCGCCGGAGCTTTACTTTTCACTTTTCCGCCGGCGGAGGTAAAAGTGTTATCATAGCAACATAGATACAATACAAACAAACATCAAAATAAGCGTCAACAACTCAAGAGTTATTAAACTAAAATTTGTATTTATCACTCAATGTGTGACTGCATTTCTAAAAATCACTTTTGGGATTTTGGAACAAATTGGTTATTATTTAAACGAACTTACTCAATAACTGCTTATCAATACGGAATTAAAACGCAATCGAAGACGCAATTTTAAAATTATAATTATTGTTGACAGTGTCAACTGACAGCTTTATGTTACATTACTATAGCAACAACCTGAGCCTACTCACCGACACCGCACCGGTCTAAGCCGCCTTCCGAACCCATTTATCTTTAATAATAATTATTATAACTATTAAAAGGAGACTTTTTGCATTAATTTGTCGGCAGTTGAAGAAAAAACAGCATATTTTATTTGGAGGAAAAGTTACTTTTCATGGCTTGCTCTCTATTACCAGCCTCACTCCGTTCGGCTGTTAAACACGAGCGCGCCATGAAAAGTATTACTTTTCAACTTTTCCTCCATATAAAATAATATACTATTATGTGATGTTTGTTTTTTGTTATCAATCGATTTTTTTACGCACCCTTCTATACCATGCTACTGGATTTCCAGCCTCCATTCCTTTTTATACTTTTAATATTGGCGCCTGAATCGGTAGGCATGGTCGCTGAGGATCCCCTATTGCTATATCCTGTATATTCTTCAGGATTTAGAAGACGCAAGCAACGAAGCAATTCCCGAAGGTATTTTGCCAATCATATTAATACCAACGCATGGCGTAGTTCATTTACCATGATTATTTCCTTCATCGTAAAATGGACCAATCAGACAGCCCGATTTTCTGAATAAATTTTGTTTAGATAAGTGATTATTGCACTAGACCTGTTTAACAGTGATTAAACTGCGTCCTCCATATTGGATTTCGTTTTGTCGATTGTAGCTGATTCTTGCAATTTTCATTAACGGTTTTTGAAAAACTTTATTTTATAAATGATTTGAATGATCTTATATTGATTTTTATTGCTAAAAACTCCGATTTTCTTTAAAATTTGTATTTCATTATTTTGGTATGAGGTGACAGAAGATGTCAAATTTTGAAATATTTACATGTCGAATTTGATAAGCGGGCCTAGTCAACGCATCATTGGGGTATGTAACCAAGGTGACTAATTCAGGAAATAATCTAGCCGTATACCACTCAAACTATGAATTCAATCGATTAAACTACAATCAATATTTCTCGCATGATTTTTCTTTTTGGCAAATAGTTTCATGCACAATAATTTATAAATAAAAACCCTCGGGTTTTTATTAAATTATTTTGCATTCAACATTCTCCAGAAAAATCATGCTCAAAATATTGAACGTAGTTTAATCGATTAAATTCATAGTTCTCGTGATATAATATATGAATATATTTAACAAAAATGTTCTATGTGGTATGGTTGAAAGAGCGTAATTGAGATTATTTTTGTAATATTCAAGGTACCCATTATTCAGCTCATTAGATATGGCAAAATTCCGACTTGAATGGGTCTTGTGTTGGGAATTTTAATCACTTTATGTTTAATGATATCAATTGTTAAACACGACGGCATTCAGCCAATTCAAATATCTATAGTGATCACTTTTATTAACAGATAAATTAAATATCATCGTAGGCTTCATTAATAAAACTGAATATATTCCTTTTTCTGAATATTTTTGACTTTTTGTATCAAAAATAATCATTCTGATGTTTCAAATAAGCTAACAGTTTTGCAAACCTTTTAATGTCAACGTTTTTTCTCATTTTAATTGCCATCTTCAACATAGAATATTTTGGCCAAAGAGGCGATGGCACAAGTTTTTGCGCCTTCTGAAAAACCTCAGACATTTCATCTTTCGCACCACTAGTTGAATATATTAAATTCCTTTCCGTATCTTGTTTTTTCGGAACTAACCCTAAGCTGGCTTCCACTAGGATAGATTCGGGAATTTTGCAGTATTCTTCATCATATTCTATAATTTAAATTAAAACCATTATGATTTCAAAAGTTTTTAATATTGTTTAGTATCTTAGAAACAAATACAAATATCAGGTTTAACAGCATACTGGTATCTTCTTTATTCCTCTCAATTAAAAATAATGCATGCGCTTGTAGAAAAAATATTATTCCTATCTCTTGCGGAAAGTGTCTTCCGCACCCGACTGCTTGTCGAACTACGCGTCGTTCGACAAACTGCGGTTGCATGCGGAAAAGTGCCACATCCCGCACTAGTTAGGAAAGTATCTATTTAGGGAAAAAAATCGGTTTTACCTTTGATTTTCCCTTTTTTTCAAGTTGAAAGCAAGGGGTTGTCATCGAATTTTTTCGACATAAAATACCTAAGGAAAATAGGTACTTTAAATGGCTTATAACTGGGTTCTTTAATACTAAAAATTTGATATGTGTGATTATCTTATTGAAGGTTCTTGAAAAAGTTTAACACAATTTTAATGAAACCAAAGGAAATTACACGAGATTCGCTATGACTCCGTAGGTATGTGTAGGTGTAGGTATTCAATCAAATGTAATATTATATCATCCGGATATATAATTTATGAAAATGTAAAGTTCGAATCCAGCCAAATAGCAATACATATTTCAAAAAAAATCTTAAATTACCCGGATAATACTACTTTTTATTGGCATTTTTCGTACATGGATGCACATACATGTTTGTGCGGTAAAATATGCAAAATAGCTGCTATACAACAGTAGCTATATTACACTGGCCACAAAATTAATCCGTTATAATGTATAGATTGAACAACTAAGTCGTCCATTTTCTTTCGTTTCCAAATTTCTCAAAAATCAAGTGGAAGTGATTTCGGAATATTTTCTAAAGATGTTCAAAAGAGCAGAACATTCTCTAATTCATCCTTGAATTACATCCAATTAAAATAATAATGACAATGGTAAAAGTCGAATTAAGGACACACGGTATAAATTTTCTAAATCTAACTTTTTATATGAAATACTGAATGTGAAGTTCAGACGAATCTTTTTGCCTGGCCACCAAACGCCTGAGAGTTAAAAATAATGTAGCGAATTGACCCACACTTTCGTACACTTACGTCTGCTAATCATTATCTCTAGACATCCATACCGCATACTTCAATTTTAAACTAACCGTCATTCATTCAGTTATCTCACTATGTTTATTTATCTTTGCGTGTCTAATATTGCGTTATCTTTCGACATGATTATAGTACAAAAATATGTTACCTAATAGCTTTTTATAAAAACAGGTGTTGCACACTGCACAGGGTGGTCCTTAAATAAACTGGCCTTGAATTGAAATGATAATTTAAATTTTTAATACTCTGATAAAAGTCTTGTATCTACTGATTCTATAAAAAGTATAACTATATAGTTATGCTATTATACGTTTATGATTATTTTTAATGCATGGTTAATTTGTAAAAAAACCTATTTAATGTCTCTAAAACGGATTGAGTTATAAATTTAGGAAAACTTGAAAATAGTTTGAAATTCATAATCAATCTTGTCATCTCTAACACCTCCAAGAATCTAGTAATGAAATCGTTAATACACCTTGTGCCTTGTTAAAATTGTTCTTAACGTCTTAACGTATTTCATACATTTTCATTTATTTGTCTTTGAAATATTACCATGCAAAAATGGTATTTTCTTATGATTTGTCATAAATAATAGTAGATATATAACTTGGAACAAAATATCTGAAACCAATTTCAAACTTAACAAGGAGCCCAAAAATTTTCTATCAAAATTTACTTTTAATCACTAGCATTATATGTACTATCAAATAACGACAGGAAAGGTTAATTTCTAAGACAAAATTTTTTAAATTAGTAATTTTCCCATATAACCAAAAAAAATGGTTTATATTAACCATCAACTTCTAAATAAGAAGGCCTGATATCAAAATTTAAGATGGTGCCGCGCGTAGGGGGCAGGCTCTAACAATGAAAAATATATTAAGTCATAAATCAACTACTTCTGTAACTTTTCGACTTGAAAAAAATGCATACCTAAATAATTTTTAATAATTAATTATAAGGTATTTACCAAAATAACGACAAAGAAAATCTATTGAGAGCAATACTCATCTCAGAAAGGAATATAATAATGATTCTAAAAAGTAGTTAACAATAATTTTCATATGCTATGATATAAAAATATGGACTATGGCTATTAATTATAAATATACAGTGGATTGTTTAAAATATATCTTGAAGTGAGTGTACATAAACTAAAACAGGACTACATAGTTACTCAGATATTTTTATATGATGAGCTAGTGTACGTTTCGTCCATCAATATTATACGCGATCTTCTTCTTGTTACTGACGCATCCTGCTAATCTAAGAAATTTAATTCTAAGCAGTCTAATGAGCTGACGTTCCATTAGTGTTTGTCGATTTAGTCCTAAATTTTCTCCACCGAAAAAGAATTTTGTGCGGAAAAAGTTTCTGTTCAAATTTGATAACCAATATGTCATACGTTTTTTTTATAACTGTCTTTTCTGTTACGTGATGCTTAACAATCGTTCTTGGCAAAATCACTAAATCTCCGTTGTCAAGAAATTGCGATATTTTAATTTTTTTGCCTTAATGATATGAAATGGTATTCCACAATCGGCTACCTTGCTCTATATAATTTTTTATTACGCTTACTATTTACTATTACTATTACTATTTACTATTAGATAAAAATAGAACTTGTTTATTTACCCCTTGTTACCTTGTGCCTGTGAGTTAACACTAGATAGCATTGCAAATATTGGAATAGATCATATTAAACAAGATTTCATTAGAAATACAAATATTATTTGTTACAAAATTACTTAAATTTACGTCTTTGCTGTATATATATTGTATAATAATTTTTAAAGTGTGCAGAAGAACAGCAAAATAACTGTGTGATTACCTGTTACCTTAATTATGCCAAATTATGTTACGTTTATTATATCACTATCTAGGTCCCATCATTAGTTGCTAAAAGTTGTCTTAAAAGTTTATTTTCCATATTGTGCCATGAGACTTTGATTAGAGATGCCGATGCAAATAATAAAAACATATTACCAATGCGGAGAAGAGAAAAAGCCCAAGTAACCAGACGAAGATATCTGTGTCTATGGAAGAAATGTATCAGTGAACGCCATTTTATCGACAGAAATTTTATTGGAGCAAGCAAAGTCATTACAAGGCCGAAAAAGGAATACTTGGGGGAAATAAACTGAGATCGTGCCATAATTGATTATATTGAACAAAATGCTAAAATATCAATCATGGACGCAGTCCGAGATATTCCACGTCAAGTGCAACGTCTAGAATATTAAAATACTTTAAATAATACTTTAAATAATAATTCGCCAGCAAGTAACGCCCCGGATTTTTTTAAAAAAATGCTGTGAGCCGATGAAGCAATTGTCACCACATCAGGCATAGCCAATCGCTATAACATCCATTACTGGTCTTTTGAAAACTCTAGCAAAACCCAAATAATAAAATACCAAGGAAGAAACTCTGTTCACGTTTGGTGTGGTATGCAAAACAGTCGAATTATTGGGCCAATATTCCACCATGGATCCCTACGGGGCAGAGATAGTTTCAATTTCTAGAACAGAACATCGAAAATATGTTAGTAGATTTGTCGTTAAGGGCATATCAAAACATTTTGTGACAACAAGACGAAGCTACTCCGCATGCATTCATTACAGGACGTTGTTCACTTTTTAAATCAGTTTTACCAGGAATGGATTGGAAGAATCGTAACAATTTCGTAGCTATCCAATAATCTGAATGTTTCACTTCCAGATTCATTCCTTTGGGTAATCTGAAAACTATCACCTATAGAGAAACTGTAGGCGTTGGATATATGGGATATGCCCAGAACACACCGAAAAATCGCATCGACCGCATTGAAAATGCAGAATTGATGATGCCAGCCAACATATACAGCTATTTTTAAGAAATCAATATCTGATTCGTACATTTCGTGATTTCTGCTATACAAAGGTTCTATAACACAATTTTCCGTACGAGATCGGAAAATACGAAAAATCCAGGTTAAATTGAAAGGTGCAGAAACTCGAAGAAAATGTACAATATTTTGGCAGCTTTACGAGTGTGAATAGATAAATAGCTTTTGAAAGAAAACGTCTTCCAATATTTTGATCTGATGACATTTAGGTTAAAATATGTAGATTTATACATTCAATTGTCTGAGATTTCACTGAAAACGATTTGAATCCGCAAAAATTGGTTTAGATCAGAAAATGTGGAAGAATCTGCAAAATTTTACTTTTCGCATATTGATGCGTATAGTTTTTGGTGTCGTTGTACGTAAGTATGTACGTAAGTAAGTGCCTGAAATCCTAATTTAAAATATTTGAAAATGGGAAAATTGACCATGATCGGAGAATATGGACATTTTTCAAACGATAAGCAGCATTTTCTGCCGATTTTACTTTAAACATCGCAAGTAATTTGAAAATAAAGAGCACAAAAGAATACTTGTATTTTATAACATTAATATCTCAACTTTTCACTTCAGTCGTGTAGTCCTAAGCGCAAACCTTTTCTTCATTGATTTTTACATCTAATACTATAACATATGAGAGCTTCAAATTTTCAAACTTCGGACCTGCGCATTTGGCAGCAGCCCAGTGTTGTCGATTTAATATTTCACTTCATGCATAACCCTCCGCTCGCCTCGCTGGCTCCGGGGGCGCAACCTAACAACACTGACCCAAACTAGCTCAAAAAAGTGAAAAAAGCTACTTTGAAAAATATATGGACTAGCACGTACGCATGCGTGAAAATTGGTGTAGGTAGACGTGAGTGAGCTCCTGTGTTTATTACATATTATAAGACGTGATCGTTGGCGCTGGCGCGCATGTTTCTTCACCATCTATGCAACTGCATATAGCGAAGCGAATAATTGAAAGGTAGCGAGTTTAGGTATAGAAAAAGTATACAAATTTCTACAATTTTAAGCAAAAATGCAATAACTAAAAAAAATAAACTAGAACGGCTTAACGAAATGAATTTAGACTTTAATTAAAAATTGTATTATCTAAAACCTTAGGGGATCTAAAGAATTTTATAATATGCTGGGCTTGGAAATATAACTAAATGCAGCAGATTTTGGTTTAATATGTACCAGAATATAAACCTCTCAGTATAGTTTCCAACTGACCCACAATAATGCATTATATTCATTTGTTTAGTTTATACCGAAAGTTTTCCGGATTAAATATGATTAAAAAAGATATTTAATCCGAGAACAAAGATAAATATCAGCTTACTTATCGCAAAGATTTGCAAATGCAAAAATGTAATAATCTAAGATAATCGTGATAATTTCGAGTACATTTTAAATATCAATCATTTGCGATTTGCTCCCTATCTGTGTCGTTGGTTAATTTTAAACTGATGAAAAATATTAATATATTCTATATTAAAAGCTCCCAGCACTGTAGATCATTTTTAATTAAGGTTGCTTGGTGAGTGGTGTAAGATCATACAAGGCTTACAGAGATATTTAATAAAACCTTAAATGCAATAATTAAGTAATTCTAACAATGTTAATACGTAATTTTCAGTACGAATTAGAGATTAAATTATTTGATCGTCAGTTTAATCTGAGTTTTAATCGGATGGTAATCCAAGCATTTTTATATGCAAAACGGACGAACGAGCGGCCAACTCGATAAAATAATATCAGATTTGAAATTTAAGCAGTGAAACAATATTTTGGTATGTTAATATTTGCCCTACAAATTTCGTACTGCAATACAGCGAAAGCAATTTTTCAATTTCATCAGCTAATAATTCAAGCTGTCTCCCTTGGTTCGGGTGATTTATCGAAAAGAGCAGCGGCAATTTCATTATGTAGGTCGTATCTTGGCAAATAGCATATGTCTTAGTTTGGGCCAGTTGAGTTGTACTTTTAAATGCTATCTAAAGGATATTTCTAAGTGACTAAGTTTTCACAATCATCTTTTGATATTTTGAATATTTTTCATGGTAATACATATTTAGAGATGTCCATAAAATTATTAAAACACGTCAGTTTGTTTTATATTGGCTGGTCTAATGTCTTGAATATTTCGCTGATCAATTAATTAGGAGCTGTTTTTAAAGTGCTAGATCCTTAAATATCATTCCATGATCCTCCGTCCCTACTTTAACATTACACAAAGAATTATCCTGTTCTGTATAACGGTATTGATGAACATCTTTTATACTGATTGACGCCATAAATATTTTATAATTGACATTGATGTTATTTTAAGTAAACTATTTATGTCAACGTGTGTAGGTAATAACCGCTACGAGGGGAACGAAAGAACGTAGAAACATGAAAATTTATTTATTTATTTATTTATTTAATGATATACTCTACAAACACCAATAAACACTAAATTGGTAATTACATGTAAAGAAAAGCAACAATATATACATATAGTAAAAAATATAACAAAAAATAATAATTAGAAAAACAACAGATAACCCCTATATACAAACTAACTATTACCTATATGAAACAGTATCAGGCTCAACTGTGCTTGGGACACATTAAAAATATCTAATTTAATTTTATTTAGATAATGGTTACATATGTTCCGCATGCTGTCAATAGGCGAAATACTTCCAGGACTTACTCTAAAAGGATCATATTTCTATATTTAAGGTTATTGACAATAAAGTATATAAACAAAACAGCTTGAATATTTCTTCTTTCTTCCAGCTTCACAAAATTGAAACTTTTTAGCATTGATATGCATGAAACCAAATATGGATAAGCATGGTTCTTTTTAACATAAAGATAACGTAGAAATCGTTTTTGTATACAAAAAGTATACTTTTTCTATTTCATTTGAATGGAAAGTTGTTGATGACATCCATACTTGTACATATTCAAGATGCGGTCGCACAAGGGCATTATACAATTTCACAATAAACTCAGTAGTGAAATGTTTGCTATTTCTGATTATAAACCCCAGTGACTTAAAAGACTTTTTAATGATAAAGTTAAAGTGAGTGTTAAATTTTATTTTGCTTTGGTAGTAAACCCCTAAGTCCTTAATTTCATCACACCTTGTTATTTTTTGATCTGCAATATGAAAGTCTTCAATTATAGCTTTTACCTTCCGAGTGTAAGTAACAATAGCACACTTCGTTAGATTTACAGATATTTTATTAATATGAAACCATTCAAGTAGCCAGATCACCTTTTAGTTGTTGGATGCCACTCTGAGATTGAATAATTTTATAGAGCTTAAAGTCATCAGCGAATATAAGACAGTTCGAATTTAGCACCACATCTGGTAGGGTATTTATGAAAGTAATGAAAAGTAAGGGCCCCAAATTTGAGCCTTGTTGCACTCCAGATGTGGATATATAAGGATCTGAAAAGCAGCATCCAACTCTGACTCTCTGCTTTCTATTAGTCAAGTAAGACTCCATAAGCAGGTATGCCTCCTTATGGATGCCATAGTCAACCAATCTATTCAAGAGTATAGAGTGGCTAACTTTATCAAATGCCTTTTCGCAGTCAGTGTAAAAGACATCAAGCTGACTTCCACTATCAACTGCTCTGGCTACGCATTCAGATAAAGTTAACAAATTAGGGACAGTGGATTTGCCAGGTAAGAACCCATGCTGGCTGACACTGAAATTAGATTTAAGATTCTCATAAAGTTGATTATACAAGACTTTTTCAAATATTTTGGCTATTACATTAATAAGTAGTAGTAATAGTTTTTTATATCATTTACTTGATCATTTTTAAAAATAGGTGAAACAAGCGATTCTTTCACTATTTCAGGAAATGTATTATATTCTAATGAAAGGTTAAAGACGTGAGTTAATGGCGTAATAAAGAATTCGGATAGAGCTTTGTAGATGTAAGCTGGAATGTTGTCACTACCAGTGGTTTTTTTTGGTTTTCTTTTATACTAAGTAAAACTTCATTGGCAGTAATTTTTGTAAAATTAAATGCATTATCACAGGTTGATGGTTGTACAGTACAGTTAAAAGTTGAATCAACAAACACTGATTTAAAATAGTTAGCAAAGCCATTGGCAATGTCAGTGGCCTCTGAATACAGATTGCCTTCAAAAGTCATATTCTCAGGCACTCCATTATGACCGGATTTAGTCTTGATAAAAGACCAGAATGACTTAGGATCGACATTGATATTGTTTTGAATTGTAATTTTGTATTGGTGATATTCTAATTTAATTTGACTTTTAATGACCTTTCTTACATTTTTGTAAATTGCGAGATCCTCACTATTTGCCCGCCTTTTTTTAATTGAACAATGTAATTTATTTTTTGTCTAATTTTATATTCGACATCACCAAATCTAGAATTTGTTTTTAAAGTTCTTAACATTATTAACCTGTTCAATATTATGTAAACTCAAAAACTCTTGAACCAATAAGGACTTATTATTATCACAGTTTAAAGAAGGAATATTAAAATCACCTATAACAATAATATTAACATTTGGATGTTGCAATAAAATATCATCGATGGCATAAAAAATCGTTGGTACAATTCAACCCTTGAGTTTGGTGGAAAATAAACAACAGACACATAAATAAAATACTTCTTATAACTAACCTTTAAAATGATGCACTCCAATCACAGTCGATGTTCACAGTCTCATAGGATAAGTTTTTCTTTGGTGCTAATAGGACGCCTCCACCAAAGACATTGGCGTCTGGGCTACGATCCCTTCTTATAACAGCATATCTTTCATCAAAGAGTTCTGAGTCCTTGATGGACTCGCAAAGCCATGACTGCCACCATCTCATAATTTTCTGCAAGTAAATTAGCATAAAATGACTCCGTTTTGGTTCTCAGCCCCCTTGTGTTTTGGTAGTATAAAGAAAAGCTAGAGTTTATTCCTGGTTTAGAGGAGCCACCCTGGAGGAATCGGGATGTTTCCTCTTTGGTGCTAAAAAACGAGATATCATTGCACCACTGGGCCAAATTTTTTTACGCCAGGTTTTGTGGAAATTATCCTGCCTGATTGAGACTGTCAAAGATGAGTATAAAGAGGGATGTTTTGATGTATGCTCCTCACATCTTACCTCAGGAAAGTGTTGCGCAAGCATTCTCTGCAGAACTTCTGGTTTAGTGCTGGGGCTGAGTCTGGTAACATGTAGATAGGTGTACTTAGGAAGGGTTTGTATTTGGCAATCTGTGTCATTTTGCCCCACAAAAAATTTCCTTTTCTTACGACGCATTTTCTGCATCTGCCACTCACCTTCAACTGACTAATTGACATTAGCGCCATAAATATTTTATAATTGACATTGATGTTATTTTAAGTAAACTATTATTAGCTTTGTTTGGTATGTTGGTACAGTGTAGAGTAGGGCAGTGTAACTAGTGGAAGTACGGGTTCCTTCATGTAGTTATATACTTGTTCTCATTTTTACCAAACGCCAAAAGTGTTAAAAAGTGCAATTTCGTCGAGAGGATAGCCTCAACGATTTTTTCTTGTTTTTTAGTTCTTTTGCGTAAATAATTTCGGAGCTTAAAATGAACTGGCACAAAATTCGAGTAAGAGATTCTATAGGGAACGAATTTGATATTACAGGACCTCCTGACCTAACTTCCATATTTCTACTCACAAAATTATAAGTTTAACTTTATCTCTGGTTTAACCTTAAAATCGCAGAAAATATAGGAAACAGGCAACAGAGTTCTCTCTGCAGGCAAATCGGGAAACAGCTGATGCAACACTGACTCACACCACCTAAAAAGCTAGTTGAATTTAGTGGAAACTTTTCTACACTACACTGGCATACCAAACACTCGATCTAACTGCACTAAATTATACCAAACGCCATATTTTACGAAAAGTGCAAAATAGTGTACACCAGTGGCATATACCAAACAAACCTTATGTCAACGTGTGACTCGCGGATGCTGTGACAGTATCGCTACATTCCATGCCATATTTCACTTTTCGAATGGCCCTCCGCTCGCTATCGCTCGCTACGGGGGCTCAAGAAAAGTAAACTAACCAGGTGCTAATCTAATCTAACCCAAGACATACCCAAAAACAAGAAAAAAACAGTTTAGAAATATAACCTTAAAAAATTTTTTAAAACACCGACGGGGTTTGAACTCGAGTCGCCGAAGTGAAGGCTAATCATGCAAACCTCTAGACCACCAGGGCACATAAAAACGATTGGTTGCATCACGAAGACATGACGCGCAGGTGCGCGCGCACGCATGGAATGTAGCGATACTGTCACAGCATCCGCGAGTCAACGAGTGTAGGTAATAACCGCTACGAGGGGAACGAAAGAACGTAGAAATATGAAAATTAACTTTTTTTTTTATTTTTGCTTATTAGCAAAACTCAATGAGAATATTTCCTGCCTGCGCCGTTAATCACTGTGTGAAAATCGTTTTTGGAATAAGACTAACCTCATGGACCCGATATATATATACACTATAATTTGTCTCTGGGTTCTAGTGATATACTGGGTTCTAGTGATATAAACATTATCTTACGAAAACTGAGAAGATTATTGCCCTTATCTACATCGTTCTTCGCGGCGGCGCGGCGTCGGCGTCGGCCGGAGACACCTCTTATTTCCCGCTGCTTCTTTTATTAATCCCGAACTAAAAACTCTGAAATAGTTTCTGAAAGCAATCAAATATTACAAATTTTTAACAGAGAAAAATACTATAACTTTTTATCAGTTTTTGAGATGCATTGCATTCCAAGCAAAGAAGTAGAGATATACAAGGAATATGTGCACCCAAATTACATTTATCGTGAAATTAATGGTGGTTGTTTTTATCTTACCGGGATACCTGTTTTTTGTCATGGCTAAAACGTCTTGATGTAATTGCTCATCGTGTTCATTATCTGCTGCCCCGCAATGAGTCTCCTGAAAAATTAAACTAATTATTGTTTATTTGCAAACTATAGAACATTGCAAAAAATATAGATGCGTATTTTTTAATTTCCACTCATAAAAAAACTTCAGTACTTTGTGTTCCCCAACTGCATTCCCAAATCTATTACAATCGCCCTCAGAAGTCCATAGATCTGCCATTGGCAGGGGGGTATTGAATCAAACTCAAACTAAGCCGTCATGCAACAGACTCGGCTCTTTAACACACATCCGGATAAAGTCGGCCCGAGCCGATTTCAGCCAAGTGAGAGAGAAATAGTCTGACAAGGCACGAAAATATTTACACCTACCTAACTGCCAAATTATGAACATAATAATCCACTATTGAATTTGTATTATGCCAGTCCGTATCAAGGACATATAAAAAACAATAGACATAGCAGGTCATTCATACTTCGTATTTAAGAAATTAGATATTCTATATTAATTTTCGAAGGGAAACAATGCGGAAAAATGACCTTTATTGTGTTTCTTTTATCTGAATCCGAGTCTGAATCATATTTGTATCGAGCGTACATGATCCCTCGTTACGTTTTATATTAATAATATATTAAATACTTCTGGTAAATAATTTTGATAACATTGTTGTTATAAATCACGTATTTTTCTGCTGCATGACATATATCAACAACTAAATTTGAAGCGTCAATTAATTTTCAATAATGTTTTGCAACTAATAATATAGTCAAGTCGGATTCTATTGACTCACGACTCTTTAAACATGCAATAGCAAAGAGGAAATAGTTAAAATAGGTACTTACTTTTCTAAAATAATGTTCGCATAGACTGTAATATTTGGGTTCAAATAGTCTATGTTTTGACACATTAGGCACTGCCTAACCATTTTTCAATGTAGAATTCAAAGAGAATCGCCCAACGTCCAAGTAACACTTAATTAAATCCACAAACACCGATACGGCAAAAACGCGGTAGCCAAACTGCTGACACGAATGAATGGGTACTCTGCTTTGATGAACATGGCGGCTAGTTCCTTTTAGATGATATGCGACGTTTTGGCGTGTGCGGCAAAATGCAGTACCGCTGATTTCGTGAAAAATGTGAAGTGGTTAAGTAGTGACATAGTGCCCACTTCACATAAAGTTTCTATCTGAAAACAGCTATAACACTTCGTATTTATTGTGTGTTTCCATTTTGATTCAAGTTTTGTATTATAGATATTTAAATGTTAGTATTATTATAATCTACACTGTATTTTAAAGAGAAATATTTATATTTTGTAATGTTCCATTTTCTAATAATTGTAATTTTTCTTGTCACGTTATTAAAAATAAACTGCCGATTTTCCATGATACAGACATACCCTTAGGTGTCATCGACAACAGCGCCGCAATAGCGGTAAGTAATAGTACGGCTTTCGTACTATTTTATAAGAGTAGAAATAAGAAGGGGAAGAACGATGTTGGCTTCTTCATATTTAGTAAACAAATTTGTCTATTTTTTTACTTATACTCGTGTTCAACAAAAATGTTCTAGTGAGATGGCGGCTCAGAGGTAAGGTGTGGGCATAGCGTGCGAGAGGTATTCGATGCATGGCGCCTTTCTTTAAGGAAGTTTTTTTTTATTTAATTTTTAATATTGTTTTGTTGAAATTTTCACTTTTTTCGTGCGGTGTTACACAGTAAAAAAAAATATCGTGTATAGTTACACGACAGAGTGGTAAACGCGTTGTGTGTAAAAATTGTACACCATTATTCGTAAAGTGCCGTCCTCTTAACCAACACTAATTTGGTAAAATGATATTTTACACAATACAGTGTTAAATCAAGTTTTGTCCTGGTTCCGTGTTACTCTACACGAAAATGGGTAATTTTTTACACCACTCTCATTACATGTACACCAAAAATGTATAAATTTACACGCTAGAACGAATGGTTATACACCCAAGAGTGTGTCGGGTTGCTTGTTACGCGTCCTTTGCCTTCCCTTGTATAAGAGGCCATATTGTTTTCAATCATCGTGTTGGTTACAACTATAAAAATGAGTGCTGGTCAGAGTTATATTAAAGAGAGATCCTATGGCGCTCGGAGAACGGTGTGTGTGAAGATGTTGATTGACACGGTTCTTGAACAGTTGTAGGCTGTAATTAGGGGGAAACAGGAGTCCCTGGAGTGAGTTTCACAATGATGCATTGCGCCAGACAAAGGAGTTCTTGTAAAACGATGTTCTAGGTGTTTCCAGTTGTATGACGAACCGGTGTGCTCTTGCCATCTGATATGTGTTGCTTGTAAGTTAAAATATGTAAATACAATAAAATGTGCTTGTAAGTTAAAATATGTAAATACCTACAATAAAATACTATACTATAAGACGGCACTTTCGTTAGCAAAAATCTATAAAGATACCAAGAGCTACTTTATATTACATTTTTATATATATAGAAGACCCACAAAAGCGTGATAGGGATCAAATAACATTTTTTAAACGGAACACTCGTCTTATAGTTGGTCCATATACCATCCATATACAGTTTCATTTATTTTATATAATAAACAAGATTCAGAAATAAAAACTTTTTATTCACCTTCCTAATTCCTACCACCTTTATGTATATAAGTATAAATTACCAAGCATATAAATAGGTTACACGATTATGTGTACACTAACACGATTCGGTGTATTCTAATTAACACTGTTTTGTGTAAACTTTACACGAATACATTTACTTGAACACGCACGTTTACACTGTTGTGTGTATATTTAACATAGCTTAGTGTAAGAGTTACACGATATGGTGTATTATTTTTAACACTTTTTTGTGTACATTGTACACGCTAGTTCTCGTCAAATTTACCAAAACTCTTGGTGTGAAATGTACACAATCTGGTGTGGCCTTATATAGACCACTTTTCGTGTAAAATTTTCCATGAAATTTTTTACTGTGTAAGCACACACTGTTTCTTTTTTTCAAGAGTAATATAATATTCTGTCATATTCTCGTATTATGGCTGTTTGACGCTTACATTATGGTTCATGACACTGCAGGCGAAGGAAGATCATTCATATTATTGCGAAGGAACAGAGCTTTTAAGCTCAGCTTCGAACAATGCTCATATGATACTGGTTGAGAAATTCCTTGGTCCCACTTCTTTTTCATTCACAGATCATGCAGCAAAGAAATAATAATAGTAATTTGCATGCTCGGAAGGCTCTAAATTTTATTTAAATGGCTAAAGACGTTGAATGTTTTTGCAGTTCAACCATTATAGTTTTGATCCTCTACCTTGCAGCCTAATTATTGGTAGTGTGCGATCATTGTTCTTGTTCTGCTACATAGTCTTTTCTAAAAAATCAGCTTTCAGCTTTGCGTTGACATCAATTTTTGTTAAAAAAAATTCCTGAATTGATCATCAAATTCTTTTTCTTGTTGTTCATTTCTACTCTCAACAAACTCACCCTTGTATTGAAGATAAAGGACTAAATCTCAAAAACTAAAGTAAAAAATGCCTAAATTATACACGGTACCATCAGTTTTGTGTAACATTAAAACATATATTGTCAAAGGTTTTATTCCTTCGTAAAAAACTATTTTCAATGTGTTGTTTTTTGTGTGATGATTGGAGACGTAATTTATAATCTTACAGGCCATTATTAAAAATAGGTGTTCATGCTCAGGGGCGCCGATCAAGAGAGTGTGTGTGGGGGGTTAGTCGTCCCGCCTGGCTACGAAACGCTTCTTTACATGTTTGGTCACCTACTTCATTGTCTTCTAGTTTGCCTCGCGAAATGGATAGGAGACCTGGAGGACAGGTTACCGGCAATAACGGATCTTTCTATTTTTTTTCGTTTTAGGTTGTTGATATGTCTACTTCAACTGGCTTATATGGCAATAGTAGATAATTATGTATTTATTTTTTTCATAACTTCCCTAAAAGTACCAGTGATATCTGAAGACGTTCTATTTCTTGGGTAATCCTTAAAAATGTATCGAAATTAGTTGCACCCTTTCATTCACACTGGCAATGTTGCAAATGCACAAGGCCAATTTTTGTTGTACATAACTGCAAACATCGAATGATAAACGATTTAAAATTCTGCTTGACATAAAATTACAACACTGTTGATATCATTACTTCCCTCTGTCCCTCTCAATAGTTCCTATTAGGCGCAAACCTGTAATTTTTCTAGATCCCCTTGTATCAAGTAATGGTCTGCTAATAAATTGATGCCATGGTAATTTCATTAAACGTTGAATAGCTGAACTCCCATTAACTCGATCTTAAAGGTCAAGTGATTTAATCATCGTTAATTTGGTTGATAAACATTATTAGGAAGGTTGTTAACAACAAGATGTTTGTTTACGTGATGTGCTGAGAAATGAATAGGATAATGTATAGTTGCCAAAGACAATCTTAATGTTTAGCCGAAACACTTAGGTTATACTAATTCTATGTCACGTGCTTTCGCTCTAGTTATGTAATTAATTATGACACATCATTATAATTTAGATATTATTCGATATTTCTATGGAGAGCTTATAAGGGTTGTCACACTTTTTCTTCTAACAAAAGGTGGTTTACCTATATATTAGCCGAAATATTATATTTCGGATCACCGGTCGTTCATGCAGTTTAGGAATTAATTTAATTTATTTAGTACTTTTGTATCAGGTTGTATAATTTGTTTAGAATTTATTGACATATCTGAGTAAGCTGTACATAACACCGTTGACAAATAACGTTTAAATTTACTGTATAATTAAAAGTTATTATTAAATGTTATGGTGAAATACATGAGTTAGGGAAAATAACACTGCATTTAGATCCTACGACAAAAAATTTATTATTATTTTTGTTTTCTTTTATATGCTAGTACAGTTGTTTTATCAAGATTCTTACTATTTACCCAAACAAAACTTTTAGAATATAGAATTTATTTAACACGTATAATAGTATATACAATATATAGGTTTCTTAAAATTATATGTATAATTATTAAAAGTTGTTAACAAAAATAATTAAAACCCTGCCATCGCATGGGTTAAAGAAGTACATACATCTTCCCTTTAACACATTTCTCTTGTGGCACAATTTTTATAATTATTCTCAGTTACTTTAAATGATTAAGATATACACCCATATATCTTTGAAATCAACATAAAAGTTCTAGCCAATTTATAGTGCGTTCCATTAATAAAACTATTGTTATTTTTGACAGCTTTGCCATATTCATTTGTTTGATCTAATAAGAAATCCTGGGGTTTCAGGAAACCCTTAAAACTTTTGCATTTATAGTTTCTTTTTAACGCCAAAAATAGAAGCTCCAGATAGGATTTGCGCGAGAATGTATACCAAGTCTGTGGACACAGGGTGAAGGTTATATATTTGCCAAAAATAGGTAGAATATCGGACCATACACCGAAATCTGACAGGCCAATAATAAGCCTGTCATCATGTATGTTAAAAACCTTAGAAAATTGTCAACTAAATATGCACTAAGATGTTTCCATTGAGTTAACGTTAATATGCGTATCAACTAGGTAGATCGACGTACTTAGCACTGCCCGATTTCAACAGGCTACGCACAAAGTCAATAGAGGGGCAGACAGGCCAAGAACTTTATCGCCAGAGATAGGCGGTCCCATGGCATCCTGGCAAGGGTCATTATAGGGTCTTGAGGTGAGCGATACCTGCCGAAGGGATGAGGGGGAGAGGAGGAGGATCAAATGAAACCCTCTCTATAACTTGGTAGGTGCGTTGCCTTTGCAAGAAAGAGGCACGCCGCTTTTGGGTTGGCAATGTTGCCGAACGAAAAACGGTGTGCTTGCCATGGAGAGAGATCTTGCCCTTCACCAGGAGTTTGGGAATACTAGAGTGGATTGGATATGAGGCTGGTGGTTATGAAGAAATCTAGGGTAGGCTGTAAGGGCCCTTCGGACCTGTAGGCATTTTGGTCTCCTCTCAGCTGCTATTAGTGTTGTCAAGTGAACCCTTTTAGTGGTAAGTGTGCGTAGAATGTGGGAAAGTGTTCCACAATTCACTCCAAAAGCTAGCCTAGAATATGCAGATAGTATAGCGATAGTAGTGCGAGGAAAATCTGCCGGCTCAAGCGAACATACCTCAGTCATAGAAAATAATGATGGTTCCCTTCACACGAAGGAGAGTCCTGAGAGGGCTAAAACGACTTGTTCTCAAAAGAGGAATAACTTTTTCTGCAGAGGTGGAATACTAAGGAATCGTTTTTGATCAAAAGTGGAATTCACACGTTCAAAATATTACTCAAGAGCGTACGATAGCATTATGCAGATGTAGAAGAATGTGTGTGTATAAAAAAAACTGACGTCTAAGCCCTAAGATTGTCCTACGATTAGACACGAGGGTGGTGAGACTCATGATAACATATGGAACTCCGTGGAACAACAGAAACACCTTAAGGCTCTAGCTGACAGCCGTATATGAAGTTAATAGGTACTCCTCACTTATAAAATGCATCTATCAACATGCAACATCTTTTATAAGACCACACGATGATACGTACCCGTTTAATATCGAAAGAGGGATTCGGATAGGCGACAATATATTCCTGAAATTATTCATAAGGCTTTTAGAATAATATATCTGAACTGAATGAGATCAAATGGAAATAAACAGCAATAGTGAGAAACTTAACCACATAGGTTTAGCCGATGACACCGTTTTAATAACGGATTGTGTGGATGAAGCAAATATAATGCTGAATAGGTTGAAGACTGTCTCCAGTCAAGTCGGCTTAAAGATTAAGTTTTCTAAGACCCAGTTTTCCTAAATTTAGTTTTGAGCTATTGCTATACTCCAAGCTTGAGGAATCTGGAAAGATTTGCTTGTTTCCATTTCATTTCAACTCTGTAAAAATAACTAGCAGTAGTGTCGAAGATGTTTTGAATATAGGGGGTTTCTCAAAAAGTTCGCTATTTTTTTAATAAAGCACGGCAATTAAATATTGATATTGATATTGTCAACTAACATAAAATCATACAGTGGAAAGTTTGAACTTAACCTTGAATCGCAATTATAAATTGTTGTTAATTAAAGTATAAACTGTTATGATTAACCTTGTTGACAATTCAAAACAATACTCGAATTAGAGGTCAAAGTTTGGTATAAAAAGCTGTGCAGCAGCCCATACCGGCAGACTTTGATCTCCAGTGCGAACTACCGAAAGGGAAAAGCCCCTCTGGCAGATCAAAGCTCTCACTTTAAAAAAGACCTATCAGTGCGAACTACCGAAAGGGAAAAGCCACTCTGATCAGGCACGTTTAAAAAAGACCTATCAGTGCGAACTACCGAAAGGGAAAAGCCCCTCTGATCAGGCACGCCTTAAAAGTGAATCACTGAAAATTAATAACGCCATAAGGCAAAGTGCTATTTAAATTAACTACATATAAAAAGTAAACTACGTAACTAAATATTCAGCCAGACCAAATAATCTATCCGCCCGTCAATCTAATTGTAACAGCCCTTTAGGCAAGCTCTCCCTCTCTCTCGCTGTTGTTCGTGATTAACATTTTCGCGAGGAATATCCCAGGGGACTTACGAGATATGCATTCCCGAATATTTTGGTAATACTTACAACCTTCTATACTCAACCTGAAGTTAATAAACCAAGCCTTTTTTACACCGAGTGTTTCTATCTATCTCTCCCAACTACCTATATCTGAGCTCCGTCTTCTGAAAGAGCACAGCGGAACTACTGCAACGAAGTCAGGTCCATAGGCAACAAGCGGTAGAAGCGTATATGTGACAATATTTAAGCTTCTTTATTGCTGCGATATTTACTTTCCGAGCTCTATTAAAAAATTACCCATTATTTTGAGAAGACCTTTGCTAGTGGTCGCACTTTTACAAGGAATGGAAATATATCGGACAATAGTAAAACTTAGAAAAAAACTGTAATGTAGTGCATTTCAACGAAGATTCCAAACCCCAACTTAGTGTAAAATATCAGTAGGTATATTCGATTTTTCGATAGTTTTAGAGCCTTACTTAAAAATGGCAACCTATTAGTTTGTCTGAAGTATTCAGGTTTGTAGCATCTTAAAGCCGATTCTGTACATGGTACACAAGAAAAATTTAATGAATTGGTTAAAATTTGAAACTGTTGGGCGATTCGGTCTATGACAGGTGTTAGATTTTGAGATGACCGTCGTATATTTTCGACATATAAAAAAAAATTGAAAACGCCCTATGTGCGGCATCTGTGTGGGAAAGTAATAAAAGAAATTACGAAATAACTGCTGCAAATTTGGGAAAACTTCAATTTTTTTTTCATGTAGTTCTTGAAATCTCTGTATTATTGAATGATATTATATCGTCTATGTAAAGACTTCAGCATTAACACTGAAAACTTGATTTAATTTCGTCGACAATTAGTGGAAATATCTGATTTTAAAGTTAAAGTATATTTTTCATTGTTTTGATGCAATTGGTCATCAGTAATAAAGCTGGTGCATGGATACTCGCCTTACACTGTATAATATTCATTTTAAACCTCAGCAGGAAATGATGTCGTTCTTACTCTGCTATTCTTTTGTTTCTTGTAGGATGCAAGCAATAAAAAAACAATTTGCGGAACTTTATTACATTTTTTAAATAGTATATTATGTACTTACATATTTAGAAGGAAAAGTTACACATTCATGCGCATTCGATACACATACTACCTATACTATTTTGTTCTGCGATCAACAAAATTAATAAAATAGGGATATTTTTGAAAGATGAAACAGCTGAAAAGCTGTAGCAGCAAATTTGCTGTCAAGTGAATCAAAAAGCGGCGTATGAAACTGCATTTTATAATTTCCAATAACGTTGCCGAATGGGCAAAATTAATATTGACCAAACAGTACCAGAAAAGGTTCTACTTGCTTATTTTTCAGCAAAAGTATTCTAACCCTCGACCATGTGGAGTCACTATTTGATGTTACGAACAACAATCTTCATAAATGAAAATGTTGATATACGTACAGTCGTACTTGCCGCTGATGCAGTTCGACGGCTGAGCGGCAGAGGGGAAAAACCCTACAAAAATAGGTGGCGGCGAAGGCCGTCAATAGCAGTAGTTACTTTTTAACTGTTTTGATAGGGGCTGAGTGAAATCAAATTTTTTTATCGCATTCTTTTCGAAACTTATTACCCGTGCTGTTGACTTTAAGTCACAAATTTTATTGTTTTTTTTTTTTGAAAAGGAATCCAGAAGGCAATTTTTATAGTTGGGATAGCAGAAGGTGGCCGAAAAAATGTACTTCCCAATATGCCTACCGAAGACGTTAGCGACTGCGGCTCTTTTATTAAAACAGGCATTCCCGATACAAAGATTGCAGGACTTTTTACTATTAGCGAAGGTGATATTGCTGGAATTAATCTGGTTGCAGGAGTCCAAAAATATATTCAAATGCGTCCAAATCATGTATAAAATAATAATTATTTCCTTGGATACAGAAATGGAAAATGTATTATTCAACCAGTCGGCGTTAACACTTTCTCTGTCGTTTCTTGGCTTGCAAAATTTGTCAACTGAATTTCAAAAAGTTGATTACGTCACGCACCTGATATTCGTTTTTCAAAAATTCCAAGAGTGCTTTTTATGCCATTTTCATAGGTGGTCGTAGGAAAAAGAGTGTTCACTACTTGTTTGGAAACGAGTATTTTTAATACTCATTATGTACCTAATATATTATTTCAGACCAGTATGCCTGATACGTTAATCAGCAACATAGACAGCAAAACTAAAGCACAAAACTTGAAAGACAAATATACCGTTATTTACCGCAACGCAAATTGCTGTATTTTGGGGAAGAGTCATACATTATAAATTACTTCTTTGTGTGTGAACCTTAATAGTTATGAAAGTAAATATTGCACTTAAAAACAGGAGAAATTTAAGCATATCACTTGGCTTCCAATCCCTTTTACGGGACTACATGCTTATTATAAAGCAGTGGTTCCTAACCTTTTTATATTCGCGACCCTTTTTAGATTTTTTAGACGATGCGTGTACAATTTTGAAGACTACGCCCCAATTTTGCCAAAATGTGTCTATTAAAATAATTCGACTACCTTGGATTTTTCAAATGCTTTTTTATTTAAACATACAAAATAGGGTGAGGTAATTACCTCCCATTACCCGCAAAAATAACTGTTTGAAGAAATCTATTGCATGACTTAACAGAAGTTGTGTTTTTTTTAATAAGTACGTTTAATGTGATGAGTGAGCTCGCATCTGCGTAATAAAGTTTATTATTCTTGGCGAGGTTTATGTCAAAGCCAATTTTACGTCATCTTGAATATTCAACGTATCTCTGGCTTCTATCTCGATCTGCAGAAGAGTTGAAAATCCACTTTCACAGAGATAAGTAGCAGCAAAAATGACGCTAATCTTTGTAAAGAAAGCATGGAAACTTTAGGATAAGAATGACGCATAGAACACCAAAATTTGATCAATGATTTTCTTGAAATATATCAGGCGCTGAGAAATCATTTCGAAGCTCCAAAAATTCACCCTGCACTTCATCAGGAATGTCGGCAACTGAAGCTGTTCAAACATTGTAAAATCTCTAAAATTTACTTTACGGCGCTAGTTCCGTAGCTTTAATACGAACGCCTGAATATTATCTCTGAAGTCGATAATTTACCATGGAGTTTCAAATTTAGCTTTTTTGGTTGTTATAAGATGTCTGATAAGTTACTGTTTGGATTCAGATTTAATTATTAAAGTGTATCACAAAATCGTATTTTCCTTTAATTTTTAAGAACAGTTTTAGTTAATTTTTTTTACTTAAAAACACGGGCAATAACATTTCTTTTCAATAACCAACGAACCTCAGTAAAGAAAAGAGGACCTTCGTGATCAGAATCCATGTCTTTGCATAGCACTATATTTTATATAATTAACAACTGTAATCAAAGAGTCAAGCCCTTCTTGCAAAGGCGTTGGAGGAGTTTTAGTAGTAAAGGCAAATCGGTGAATCATGCAGTCCAATCCCTTTGCTTGATGCAAGGTTTTTAACTTTTGACTGATAGCGGGACCTCGATCCAAGCATGGCTACTGCTCCATCACAAGTTTTTCCATTGTAATTCGTTCCTCCGCTGAGTGCCGAGTTCGCCCAACTATTAATGGATGGATAATGTCGCGAAAATTTCAATTTCCCATTATCGAAGTAAATTGAAAGATATGTAATGGATATAATTTAAGCATCTGAATAATTTTAAGGTTATAGTTTATCTCCCTTGTACTCTCGGTGACCCCCTAAAAGAACCATTGCCGCGACATGCCGGTTGGGAATCACTGTTCTAAAGGTTCCAAAGTTATTCTGAATGCCTACAATTACTTTGTTGGTATCTGGAAGAGATTTATGACCTAATATCTGAAATTTGAATAGATATACCTAAGTTAGGATTTGTGTACTTACACGTTGAACATTTTATATAGAGTAGCGCTTTTTATAAAAATTTCGCATTTGGTTACAGCGGTTATTAGTTAATGTGTAGGTATAGTTTATGTATTGCTTTGCTCATATACTGTTTTCTCAGTTTTGGATGCATTTGTTTCACTCAGATTCAAATTAATATTTATTCTGCAATTAATTTTATTACATACACTTTAATACAAACGTGTATAATTAACACATTAACACTCTCACTGACAATAGTGAGATGCACAATAACTATTAACATATTTCATTCACCATCATTGGTAAACTTTGCCGGAATAGAACTGGTCAATAATAAAATATTACCATACATCCAAGCTTGCACACAACAGATGAAAAATATTTAAAAGGAAAATTAAATCGACATCCATGAAACAAAGTAAAAGTATAATCTGGTTATTAGATAATATTTTAATTTGTAGTACTGTTCCGTATGTATATAATTCGGAATAGACGGCAAGTTTGACTATTTCCCCCGTTATTAGAATCATGTTATAAACTAAGGAAAGAACTGAATTATAATAGGGTAGTGAAGTACAGTTTAGAAAACAGTATGTGAAATGTACAAATTCATCAGAAGTTCTATCAATAGTATATGACCTAAGTCACCACTAAACTATAAAATTTTTCACCAGCTCACCAAACCTTTTAAAAACACCAGATCTGGTGACGTTACACCAAGTCTGGCGATACTGCTGTCTTCTTCGGGATAGAATTTCAGGATAGGCGTGTTTGGACGTCACCGATTACTTGGCTTGGCGGGAAGTCGAGAAAATCTTCTGACCCCATAAAAACGTGTCCATTATTGTTATATCTGGGTTGTTTGGTGGTCGCCTGATTTGTTTATTACTGCCAATCCATATTTGGTGTCGGAGACTTAAAAAATTCACCCCGAACATCCCGAACTGCATGAGGTAGTATGTCATCCTGTTGCCAAATGATATTTCGATATATAGCCACGGGTAGTTCTTCTAAAAGGTGTTCCATTTCATTTTGTAAAAATTTAGATATCTTCTTCCACTCAGAGAGTTATTAAAAAATATTGGATTGAGTATTCTATTTTGTATGATACCACACCACACATGCACATATATTCTTCGTTGAAATTTGATTTCTTGGAACTTCCTGCGATTCTGTTGGGTTAGTGATGAAATGAATTATGCCTATTAAACATTCCTGATGTTGTGAAAATGGCATCATCAGTCCAAACACTTTTTTGAAATAAGTTTTCTTGTTTCCTCATAAGAAGTTGAGCTTACAAACTGAAAGCGGCGCTTTTGGTTGGTCTGCCGCAAAAGCTGCACAGATCGAATTCAGAATGCTTTCAATTTATGTGTCTTAAGGTTCTTTGGATCGCCCCAAAAGAAACTCGCCTTCTCCTTGATCCGTAACGAATATCCCTGACTGCTTGCTGTATCGAATAGCTAGGGTTTATTCTAAAGTAATTTAGTATCACTTGATCCCGGAACCACTTTACATTAGATATTATCTTTCTATCATGTAAATACTCCGTTTCTTTAAACACACGTTTCAAATTTAGTATATAATTGACGGAGATAATTCTACCATATTCTTGCAAATATCATCTTTGAGTTTTCCTGGCATTTTCCCCACTCTTATATATAATAAGGTGATTATTTTAAATCGAAGTGTCAACTTCACCATAATTTAGCAAAAAGTATTGTACAGGGTGTCCCATTTTCGATGATATTACGGGGTATCTCACTTACGAGTAAAGATAGAGAGTTGCGGTTTTCGCAATACTGTGCTACATTTTTGTGAAAAGAACGATGATATAAACAAAATTTTCATAGCCCGCTTCGTTTCCGAGATACAGGGCGAAATTGAAAATAATGCATTTTGAGACCCCCTCGTATCTCTGTTATCCTTTAACATATTGCAAAGCTAAAAACTTGCCCTTATATACTTTTTTACGTAGAACCCAGTGGCGTAGTCAGATTTTTGCTGTGAGCTGTCAATTTTTAGCTATAAATCAAACTTATGTTTTTTTAAATAGAACACCCTGTATATTTTTCTTTCGTTTGAATGGAAATTTTATAAGCTTTTCAAAAATATATAATACATGATATGTACTTTAAATAATAAGCCTAAAATTCATAATTTCACAAAATGTATCTCTATACAACACTCTTGATGAGTATAGTATAAGCCCATACAGCACACCAAATCACGATTACGATGTGTTCGCATTGTGACGATGTATCTAGATGCAGACACAGGGTTGCACAATTCTACGATGTAAATGTGCTACGTTTACACATTTCAGGTACACACGTATGCACAAAGGTTAAACGTCCGCCTCACAATGTAGCCACAGTATACCATTTACATATACACAACTTAAATGATCCACAGTGTGTTATCGGCTGCACAGTGATTGTGTATTATGCTTAAACTCTGTTTACACATGGCATTTGTCCTTCTTAATTTGGACGTAAATATACTATTCCGTGTATATGTAGCTCCGTCGCCCCATGCATACGCCCTGTCAAAGAAACCAATTTTTCATGAGCTACTTCAGGAAAATAAAAGTTTTGCCGCCTGACCTTTATTCGTTCTCAAAACAGGTATTTTAAAAAAATAATTTATATTATGGTTTTATGAGAACGAAAGAGCAGGCAGCGAAACTTTTATTTTCCTAAAGCATCTGTCTGAAGAAAAGTTACTTTAAAATTGTTCTTTTTTTCTTTCCACATAATATACAAAGAGCGGCTAAAATATAGAACAAATTCATTTAAAAATCAGGTATTGACTTTTTAGAAAAATGCTCGATCACGTCAATTAAAATTTCTCTTTTTTTTTTAAATAAAACACTATTTTTTAAAATCCAAAGCAATAGTGTTCCATTTAAAAATAACTTAAGTTTGATGTCAAATCTGATTTTTGACACAACCTGCATAATTTCATTTTAGAGCAAAAAAGCAGAACAAAAAATTAAAATGGACATGTAGTAGCATTTTCCTAAAAAATCAATACCTGATTTTGAAACGAATTTGTTCCATATTTTAGCCGCTCACTTTATATAGTTACTACTACGGAACGCTATCAATTGGTGCAACAGAAAGCAGAATTAGGAAAACACTAGAAAATGACAGAACTTTTACAAGAATATTAAAATGTATTGAAAATATTCAAATAACATAATAAAAACGCAAATATATCTTATTATATACATTGCCAGCCTTTGTTGCAGCTCAGCAGCTCTCTTTTCAGCCATTCTTCGTTTTTTGAAACAAAAAAAAATCCTCCAGTCGGTTGGTTGCTTGTCGTTTGTCGTAACCATTCGCAGACCGCCACGTCCTTTTTGAGCTCAAATTTGGCAAATTGGGTATTGGACAAGAGTCTTTCATAAAGTCACTGCAATAATACAAAAAAGTACCTATAAGCTGAGCACAAAAGATCAATTGTTATGGTTGTAACTGTAAATACTCTGAAGGATGTTCACTTTCCAATTTAATAAAAGTAAATGTGCAGAACATTATACGCCGTGATACCCAATGACCTTTGATTGTGCATTTCCTACAGCATCCATACCCAGTGTGGCCATTGAGCTATATATGAACGAGCTGGTGCCGGTGCATCGCAAATGTAAGCATCCATTACGATTTTATATTTGACATGCATCAAAGGGTGTTGAAAATGTTTGTATCAAAAATCAGTGTAGCGAGAATCGTTACTCGATATCCATGACCGCCTAGGTTTTTTGTAATAAGAAAGTGCATACCACCCCAGAACTTTACAAATGGTAAAATGACTACTACCTGCTACCACATGAGATACAAATGGCCAGCATGCTAACACTCTGCGCTGGCATTGTTCCATCTCCCTCGAATGTAGAAACGACAACACACAACTAGAGAGTGTATGTTATTACACTGTACTATTACTTTTACGTGGTGTATACACAAAATTTTACTTAAAGCTATAATCACCACACTAATGTTTTAAACTTTGTCAGCATTCTGTACGAACGTTAGATTTCAAAATTCTAACGAACCAATTAACTTTACGTTATTATAGGTACATAAAAATGTTAGGTAGAAATCCAACAAATTACATTAAACCATTGTAAGCATCATGTAGGGACCTATACGAACGTTAAATTTCAATAACATTCCAATGATCCATCTGTACTTTGTATAAATATGTTAAGAATCTTAGGTGCATAGGGTTAGTTTAGGTTATAAATATTATTAAACATTGTAGCTCCAATATTAATGGTACCTAGGAGTAATAAAGTATTTATCAATTTTTACTATACCTTATAATCCGTTTCAAAGTGCACAGAGACACACACACTTCCGCGTCTTCCCAAATGATAAAACAAAAATGGCTGCTATATGATGTGGATGTACTACCCCACTTTTATAGAGGAAAGAGGATACACATGAGATACACATGCCCGGTATGCTCACGCTGACGCTTGCGCGCGCACTGTGCCGTGCTTCTTCAATGGTAGAATGTAGATACGACAAGACACAACTAAAGAGTGTATATATAGTTTTTTCCATCATGTGTGTATATCGCATTTTTACGTGGTGTATGCAGTAGGTACAAATATTGCATAAAGCATCACACATACATATGACTTAAACCTTGTAGGCATCATTTACGGACGTCAAATTTCAACATTCTAATGATCCTTCTTTACGTTATATAAAAATGTTTAAAATCTTAAGTGCATACCGTATACAATTATTAAACATTATATCACATAATTCTATCAACAAAAACATAGGTGTATCTCATATGTGTACGTCAGTACTAGATCAACAATTAGTTTCATCATAACATATTTTGTTTCTCACGTGTATATCTTGTAGAGACGTAATTTAAATTGGACGTGCTGTATGGGAGCATTATCTTTTAAAAAACCTGATAAGTATTAGTAGGCAGATATTATCAGAGCAATGGAATGATCATTTTTTTATTGGCAAGACCTGTCAGTGGCAAAACGCATATTTTGTGTGTAATATTGTATTTTTTAAGATGCGATGGTTGAAAACGAAAATTATGAATATTTTGAAAAATATGACACGTTAGTCTGCTTTATACAGAGCAATGAAAACTCCCGTGAAACTTCTCAATTTGAGAAGTTGAGAAGTTCTCAACTATTATTCAATATGTTTGTTTGAATATTTATTTACCTTTTGACTTATTTGGGTTTATTTTGTATTTAAGTATCATGTTAATTTATGGATATTCTGAAAGAAGACAACCTGGTCATTTAATATTTTCCGGAATAAAGAGAACATGGAACGTTTATCCGGTCCCTACCAAAAACGTATAATAAGGAAAATCGCGGTAAGGGCGGGGGCAACGTTCCTTGTTCTACCAATTTTTTTCTTTATTCCGGAAAACATTAAAAGATCAGGATGCCTTCTTTCGGAATATCTATAAATTAAAATGATACTTAAAAAAATAAACCCAAATAAGTCAAAAGGTAAATGAATATTCAAACAAACTTATTGGAATATAGCTGAGAAGCTTCACGGAAGTTTTCATTGCTCTGTATAAAGCAGACTAACATGTCATATTTTTCAAAATATTGATACCTAATTTTCATTTTGAGCCATCGTAAAAAATACAATATTACACAGAAAATATAAATTTTGCCGCTGAAAGGTCTTGCCAATAAAAAATTACCATTCCATTGTTCTTAATAGTCTCTGCCTGCTAATACTTATACCGTTGTTTAAAAGACAATGCTTATACTATACTCATCAAGAGTGTCGCATAGAGACACATTTTGTGAAATTATGGATTTTAGGCTTATTATTTAAAATACATATCAGGTATTATATATTTTTATAAAGCTTATAAAATTTCCATTCAAACGAAAGAAAAATATACAGGGTGTTACATTAATAAAAAATACAAGAGTGTCGTATCGAGACACATTTTGTGAAATTATGAATTTTAGGCTTATTATTTAAAATACATATAATGTATTATATGTTTTTATAAAGCTTATAACATTTCCAATCAAACGAAAGAAAAATATACAGGGTGTTCCATTTAAAAAAATATAAGTTTGATTTATAGCCAAAAATTTACAGCTCACAGCAAACATCTGATTACGCCACTGGATTCTACGTCAAAAATAATGTATAAGAGCAATTTTTTAGCTTTGCGATATGTTAAAGGATAACGGAGATACGAGGGGGTCCCAAAATGCATTATTTTCAATTACGCCCTGTATCTCAGAAACGAAGCGTGCTATGAAAATTTTGTTTATACCATCGTTCTTTTCACAAAAAAGTAGCACAGTATTGCGAAAACCGCAACTCTCTATCTTTTCTCGTAAGTAAGATACCCCGTAATATCATCGAAAATGGTACATTGACAAATTAGGTTTTTCACTGCTCTTCACGAGTAGAATACTTGTTAACTGGTTTCTATCTTGCAAACTAATATTCCAAATTTTTAGACAAGGGCATCGAAATATGCTCCAAAAGTGCATGCAATCATAACATAAAAAATACAAGGAACGCAAAAATAAAATAATAAACCCAGAGTTCCATTTAAAATTTTATAAATTTATCACATAGTTCATTTGTTTTTATCGAATAGTTTATAAATTTTATGGAAAAGAATAAACAAAAGGTCTATTTTGGATTTTTTAAAAAATACGATGAAGGTCGATAATTATTTGCCCCTGTTTAGTCCTCGTTGAATGTCCTTGTACTTTTTATTTATAAATTTAATAAATATCTCAGCGGGCACAAGAAGATTTGTTGAAGCTCATTAGTAGCATTTTTTTGGGGTGAAGTAAGGGAAGGGATACTTTCGATATAGTTTTTACATTGACTCCTTAAATGTAGGTCACAAATTGAAAATATATAATTAAAAGAAAGAGGGGAAATAACAGGTCTATGTTTTAATAACTGTTTTGACTCAGTTAGCAATAGTCACTAATCATTTTGATAATCCTTAATGGTAGCAAAATTACATTACTCCAATAAAATTGAAAATGACGTTAGACGCTGTAACGTGGATTCGAGTTATTATAAAAACTGTATGTCTGTTGCCGCATAATTAGATGGGAACTTTTCTTGTTCCCTTCGTAAAACATCTCCTTCTGATTGTCTAAAATTAAAACGGTTGAAAGCCTAATGTCACTTAAAACCGCCTGGCATGTGTATCTGCCATTTCTCATGAGGCATGTTATTCTAAACATTCCTGCAAGTAGCGTTTTTAAACGTGTTTATGTATTGTACGGCTTCTGATTATGTTACATAATGAGAAAAAAAGAAACGGACGATAACTTGTAGTTAGAACACCAGCACATGTGAAGGAATTTTAAGCTCTTTTTGTTTCGCTTTTATCATTTTAATGTATTGAGTGGCTCAGTAATATATTTCAAGCAACACTTTGCATTGGAGTGGTGCATTCGTTTTCTTTCTTGGAGAATTATAATTTTATTCAGATTTCAATTGTATTATTTTTTACTGCAAGCTAGATAAACGCTTTATTAGTTTCAGTGAGCTAATTTTGATTTATTTATTTGTCTTAGTCTTGGGTTAATTATATTTTATTATATTTGGAAAATAAAAATAACAATTGCTTAGAAGTACAAGCTTTTCCATAAATATTAATTATTATAAATGTATGCATTTTTCGCAAGGGGTTGCTTTCAGTGTGTTGTAGAAGTTTATATATGTTACGCTTAAACTGTCTACTTGGCTAGTTTAAAACTAGCTGAATAGTATACAAACTATCCAAATGTCTGGTTATTTTGATGGAAAATCATCTTTTCACTAACATAGCTACGAATATTGGTTGGTTTGTATACTATCCAGCTAGCTTTCAAACTATGCAAGATTTATCGCCAAAGTACAAACCACAAGAAAATTACACAAATTAACCGGGGTTTTTGGCTAGTTTACAAACTATCCACAATAGTTGGATAAAGCGTGAGCTTAATATTGCTATAATAATACAAAATAACCAACTCGTTGGTTAGTATGTAAACTAACCATTTGTATTTGGTTAATTTATTAGAAGTGAGGTTATGTTTATGGCAAGAGTTTTGTGTTGTTCTTGTTTACTGTCATGTCTTGTGAAATTTGTTTAATAACTTGATTACCTACAGTTATTAATTACCTACAGTTATTAAAAATTAATCAACAGCAACAATTTCAAAAATTACCAATGGAAGTTTACGAACAAAATTCGCAAAATTCAAAATTAATGAATGATAGTGATTATAGTCAACTTTTGCAACGTACAAAGAGAATAGGCGAAGCTGGACCTAACACTAGTAACAAGAATGATTATTATCTGGTAAATACTTATGATTTACAGAGAATCGAATTATCTTATGTAATCTTACATAAAAGATCCGGAAAGATTATTTTACTATTCTAAAATAAATTAACCAAAGAGAATTGGTTAGTTTACATACTAACTAATGAAATGGTTATTATGTGTTACTAGCAATATTAAGCCTACACTTTATCCAACTACTGTGTATAGTTTGTAAACTAGCTGGATAGTATACAAACCAACCACTATTCGTAGCTATTTTAGTGAAAAGATGATTTTCCATCAAAATAAACAGACATTTATATAGTTTCTATACTATCCAGCCAGTCTATAAACTAGCCAAGTGAGCACTTTAACCGTAACATATACACATTTCATCATCACTATCAGTTCCATAATTTCGATAAATGGGTCTCATCACCGGCGGATGCAGACACCAGAGTAGTATTATAATTTCCCTACGAAGTCTTTATATGGAAAGTGACGGGAGGTTGTGGTAAGATACTAATCGCATCGGATATTAAGGACGGCCAGCTAGGGCTACCGGATTGCCTCAAAGAACATGCAATACTTTGAAACTTTTGGGAGTAAAAACTTCTTTAGCTCTGTTAGCCGGCTAAGATGGGAGTGACTTGAGACTCGAGGAAATGAAAAAAGCAGCAGGAATAAAAATATATAGATATATAGGATGTAGCCTGCGAAAGAATGAGATAGAACACAGTTTCTTAACTTCCGTGATTGGACGACAACTACTTTTTACTTTGTACTCTTGGCAAACATGTAACAACTGTATGTTACTTGTTTGCCAAGAGTACAAAGTAAAAAGTAGTTGTCGTCCAATCACGGAAGTTAAGAAACGTTGGGCGTCGAATTTTGAAATTCGAAGGATACCTATAGTGTGTACTTGTCCTTCTCCTAGGCTAAGCCAGCATTTTTTAAGACCTCTAGTCGGAAGTAGTACAAATTAGGATTTTGATCCTGGCTGATTCGCACTGAAATGTACTTTTTAACCATGTATCACAACGTAATATTTGATTATTATAGAATGGCTACAACGAGTTTTTACATTTTTTTTATTGGAGGGAAAGTACCGAAATTTTAACTTTTTTTTTGAAATGGCAGTCAGTATATATTTTTTAGTTTATCTGAGTTACATTAAAATTCCTTTTTAACCATGTGTTAGATATTTGACAAATAATACCACCTTTTCTGGAAAAATAACTATATGTATTAAAATTGGATATTATTATATTATATATTTTTAAAACATCGCAAGTTAAGCATTAATACCATTGCTTGTGACATAATCAATGCACAGCTTTGTTCTTCGCCCTATCGGGGTTTTTATATCCCTGACTTAGATCTTTTGGGTTTTTGTCGTCTTCACTCTTTTTATTAGTGCTGGCAAAAACCTTGAAAAGTTGAAACCGGTTATTCGGTTTTCTTAAAAACCGGTTTCGGATAAAACCGGGTATTCGAATAATAGTGAAAACCGGGTAGCCGGATAACCGGTTAACCGGCTAATCGAATAGCCGGTTAATCGGATAACCGGTTAATCGGTTAATACACAGTCATCATAGGCTAATCATAATTTATAATTTGTTCTTAAGCATATTTCCATTAGTTCAGTTTCCCTGCAGATTAGGGCACAATCATTAAATTCTAGTGAACCAAATTTATTCCAGTTTTTGGTCGTTATTGAAATAAACCCCAAGGTAATAATTAAATTAAAAATATTGTTTATTACAAATTACAATCGATATAAATTCTGAGCAGAAAAAAAATTACAATTTTTTAAAACTTAAATAACTATAAAAGGTATTCTATTAAAGGTAGATATTATTTGTAAGTAGAAGTCCATTTTTGAAGTGGAGTTGCTTGCTATTATAGCGAGATAAAACATTATGGCTAAGTAGTGTGTGAGTCTGATGATGATGAGTGAACTCATCGAAATGCATAACTCTTAAACTAAAGATTGGCATTTTCATTTGTGGAGAAAAGTCTTCCCCCTTCTTCTAACCCGCTATAGTAGATATTATTTTTCAATCGCCCTCTAAAAGCATTTCCAAATATAATCACCGTCCAGTAGGTATGTGGTATGTTACGATTCCAAATACCCAGTTTTTACTTTACTTTCTATCTTTTGTACCATTACTTGAGAACCCGGTGGCCCAGTGCCATGTAACTAGATAACCGAATAATCGATTAATCGGTTAACCGAGAAACCGGTTATTCGGTTAATCGATTAATCGGTTAAACGAGAAATCGGGTAATCGATTAACCGAGTATCCGGTTAACCGGTTTCGGTTTTTTGAAAAACCGCGGATAATCCGAAACCGGTTAACCGACTATCCGAAAAACCGTCTTCGGTTGCCAGCACTACTTTTTATGAAGCGTGTTTAACATATGCAAGGTGCTACTAAGAAAACAAAACAACGAAATTCTGAAGTCAAAAAATGCTGGTTTAGCGTAACACTCAAAATTTCAAAATAATATATTTTTAAATAAAGGAGTTACAAGGTGTTACATATTTCATGTACGCCCGTACCAATACGCGCGTATTCGCTATGTGCAACTGCCGGGTGTGTTAAGGTGCGTACAGACCAGACGCGACGCGCGCGCGACACGCACGCGGCAGTCCAAAATTCCTAGTGTGGACGGGGAGCGCGCACGGCGCTAGCGCCGCCTGTCCGAGGCGCGTCGCTACCCGTCTGCTGTCGGTTTTTCGACGGCAGATCAAAGAAAGAGCGAGGCGCAATGTGGACGGGTAGTAGTAGGAGCGTAGCAATCGCGCGAGAATCAGTGAAGAAGTGCAATAGAACTTAGTCGCACAGCAGGCGCGCGAGAAAATCATGCTCGTCGCGTTCGCGTAGCAAGCGCGCGGTCGGCGCGTCGCCTGCTTGTGCGCGCGCGGCTCGTCAAGTCTGTACGCATCTTAAGAGTACAATGAACGCGGATGCGTGCGATTTTTTAGTCGCGGGCGCCGACGACATCGCAAATAAAAACAAACATGGTACTTGAAATTCAGACGCCTACAATGGATACGTTTTAGTCTGATGTCATCGTGCGTGCGCTGGCGATGTCGGATGAAAACAAACTGGTTTGTTTTTAAACGTGTTCGTACGGTCTTCGAGGTTCGGTTGAGGTATAATTTCTGTTTTAAAAATGGACGTAGAAAAGTTAATTTTATGTGTTCAGACCAAGAAACCACTATGGGATTAAAAATCCAAAGATTACCATAACCCATAACAGAATCATTGTGAAAAACTTATAGGAAGAAGTGGCAAGAGAAATAGAAACACTTTTGCGGTTGCTCCATTATTTCTTTGAAAATGGTAGCATATTCACCATCTTCATCTCTTTTCAAATAGATATATTATTAACCCAATATCGCCTTGGTTTATTTAAAATAATATATTTTAAACAAGAATTTTCGAGAAAATATAAATCGCGCAATGCTTCGTCCATTTTTTAAATCCCGACTAAATTATGGTACGCTCAAATTTCGAGTACTGTAACCCCGCGCCTTGCGATTATTAATCTACTCGCGCGGGCGACTAAAACATCGCATGCATCCGCATCCAATGAAACCACAGGAGGCGCTGAACGTTTGTGCGCGCCAGTGGCAAAGGCTTGATCTCTAATGACCACCTTATATGTAATGTCATTGTCAAATATTGTATTATTAGCTGTAAAAATACGTAAGAAAGCTATGTGCTTGAAACCACACGACAGAAGTGAAAACTTCAACAATGCGAGGTTAATAACGTATGTAACAAAAGTCTTGAGACAAATATAAAAATACCACTATTTATTCAAAATTTTAACTTAAACTTAACCACGTAAAAAATTAACTACTAATATCACTTCTTAACAAAAACAATACATTATAACGCATCTAATGGCCCATGGTCTTCAATTCTTCGCAATTTTGGTTTTAAGTGTCCCATAAGTGATTGGATGGTAGCAACATCGATTTCCCGAATCTTTTGGTAAATTCTTCTTCTAAGTTGATCTTCGTTTTGTGCTTTCCATCCATTATCGTAAACTTTTCTGGTTAATAAAGCCCAAAACTCTTTGATGGGTCGTGCTTGGGGAACATTGGGTGGGTTATATTTTTTGGGCACAAATGGAATCTTATTTTGCTGCAACCATTCTCTAGTTTCCCTGGCATAGTGGCAAGAAGCTAGATCAGACCAGAACATAATTTCCTCGTTATTGTGATGGTCATTAATAAATCTTAACAATTTAGGCAAACATTTTTAAATATAGGTTCGTGCAATGACAGCTTCCCCTCTAACACGTCCTACATATCGCTTCGATGCTCCTGACGTAGAAATAGCTCACCGCACAAGAATTTTATCTTGAAATTTAGCTTTTCCTTTATATTTTACACTGTCAGGGGCCGAATTAAAGTCATCAGTATAGAATCCATCATTACCTTTTACCTCAGAGTTAGATAATGTAAAATATTTTTCATCATCTAAAATGATGACTCGGTTGTTGGAAAAGTGTTGAAGCCTTAGTGCTCGACAACATCGCGGAATTCGCTCTAACTGCGCAGCTGTGTATTTTGGGCACTTCCTTCTTTTTCTAAATAACAATCCACCTCTCCCAATTTCACGATGTGCTGTCATGTGTGAAACTCTGTAGCGCCTTCCTAATCTTCGTGTAGTTGTGCACCAACTTCTTCTTTTGCACTATCCCTCAGTCTATCTGCTCTGATATCTGTCAACACCCCAGATCTTCCGCTTTTTGGTAGATTTAAGGTATTCCTTCCTCACAGTCCCTTCTTGTCCGATAAACTGTTGCATGAGAGATATTGGGTCCTTGAAACATATTTACAATATCTATTTTTCGCGTTCGGCCAACTAAATTGTAGATGCTTTTGCACAATTCGATTTTGTACGCCATTGCAGAAAAGTTTTTCTACAATAACTGTCAGCTCTTTTGTTGTAAAAGCCTACTTGAATTACCTCCCGGCAAAAGCGAAAATGATGAACCCCGTAAAAATGCCGAAATATTGGAACTATTTTTTGTGATTCTCTGCATGCTTCAATTTAACTTTGATTTTCTCGTATAGGTATTTCCTAATCCCGTCCGGAAAATTGTTGTAGGACTTTTCTATAGTAGAGATTTATTAACCTATGATTTACTTTTTGAAAATAGCTACGCGATGGCTGGCACGTACAGTTAAAATAGATTTTTAAAAACTGGAAATCAAAAAAAGTCGCCAATTCCACATTTTTATTTGGATCGGTGCGATTTTTTCGTAATGTTCTACTCAAGGGTACATGAGCTTAATGTAGAAAAGCTTGGTTACTCCAGATTATTTGAATTGGCGAAAAGTTCAAATTCAGCTAGCTCTCCTAGTTTAAATGGCATCATAATTTCCGAAGTGCCTTCTAATAAAGTTTTTGCTGCAGATTCTCATCAAGTAGTCATCTTTTCAAAAATTGAAATCGACGTTTTTTACAATTTTCCGACATTTTCGAAACAGAGAAGCATTTAGGTAGAGAGTTTTTCTCCTAGAAATTCTCGTTCGAACTGCCGTCTTAATTTTTTCTATCACCGCCTCTTTTTTGGCGCTAGAACGACACAAAGTGCCTCTTTATCGGATTTGGTAATGTATAAAAATGCTGCTGGGTTCGGATTATTGACACCATATGTCACTTAACGGATCTTGTACATAGTGAATACCTGTCATGTGTATAAGAAAAAGAACACAGAAAGTCCCCTTTCAAAAAATACCATTTTCTTTATTCGGTATGCTTCGCAATCTTGGCTTCTGCAAGGAACCAAATTTGGGGCTTCTTATAATTATCTCCAACAAAAAATTTTCAAAATATATTCAAAATTCGTCACCGACTTGTATGCAGGTATCAAAATGCAAGCAAATATAGATTATCCTATTTAACAAATGAATATGCACCAACGAAGTAGAGACAGAAGACCCTATATTTTTTTGAACCTATATTCCAAGTAACTCTTTGAGATCTGTTACAAAGATGGTAAAGAATTTTAATATATGCACAATAATTATGTTAGAATAAAATATATTATTATCAACTGATAATCTGATTAAAAAACTATTATAATCCGGTTTACTGTCAATCGCATAATCTTAAAGCAGAAACTCAAGCTAATCAATTAGCTTATAATGTGTTAAGTATACTTTTAAAATCGTGATTCTGATACATATCTTCAAAGTGAGTGAAGAATAAGTTTTTTCTTGGTAGCTCGGATTATATTAAATTTATGACCATTTTAAGTAAATTTTTGCTAATTGTTACTACCTATAAAATTACATTTACACTACTGCTATGGTGTCGTCTTTTGTGTGTGTTATTACATGTAGGTACAAGGTGACCGCTTTTGTTATATCATACTCCTTATTTAAGAAAAGTTAATACTTACAATGATTTTTGAGTTAATTTATAATTAAAATTTATTCTATTTTCATACATACAGGGTTTTTATTGTATTGTCGGATGAAATCCACTTCCTTATTTAAAATGGAACATCATAATATATATTAAGTATTACAGATTTAGAGAGTGCCTTTAGAGTCGAGTTTAACTATATTTATGTTTTACTTCAGACCTGTCTTTAAATTGCCAACAAACAACGCGTTTCAAAAAACGTGACATTGCTCGTGAGGTGATTCCTTATCTAAATAAAAGACAGATAGTTCCTATCAACATAGGTCTGCAGAAGCTTTCCTTCAAGCATGCAGGATGTTAGAAGTTTAACATTTTCTCAATTTTTTCAACTTATTTTCTAGGAATTTTCTTCTAAAAAGTTTTTGAAATAGCACATATTTTAGCACAAAAAGTGTGGACAGGTTCAGTACAGACGTGCGTACGAACGTGCTATGTAATAATTTTCAAAAAATATCTACGTCACTGATTTACTTTTTGAAGGTACAGGCACCGAACATATAACGTATATGTTCGGTGGTACAGGTATGCATAAATTTAAATGCCTGATAAACAGGCTTGCTACAGTAGAATGTATTTTATTCGATATAAAGAAATTAGAAAAAAATGTGTTTACTGTATTTATGTCAAGGTCAGAAATTAAATGAAAAAAAAAACGGAATCCGAAAACTTACGTCATTGATGTACAGATCTATTGGGTCCCCTTCCCATGGTGCTTCCGCTGATGTGGTTCTCAATCAGAGTACCTCATCCAGCTTCACTGCTTTAATAGAAAAAAAGTAAGTTTTTTTAATTTAAAGTCTGGCTGATTTTCTTCGCGTTCGACGACGCAGCACCCGAAGCAGGCCAGTCGCCTATCGCGACCGCCTCGCACTCCGTGAAAAGGAGTTACGGGGTTCCGCCCCTCCTCACAGAACCGGCAACTGTTCTCGTTTTCAGTTTTTATTATCTCCAATTGCCTTGTCAACCGGCAGTGGCCCGTAAAAAAGCCGGTGAGGAAGCGGAGTTTGTTCTAATTCAGTGTTATAAGGTGTTCTGATATTCCTGGGTGAGGGGGCCCAAGAAACATCTTTGATTGCCTTAACAATGGAAGGCGTTCCCATAGACTGATCCATTTGGTTCGCTCTTCTTTCCTGAATTCTTCCTTGTAGGTGCGTGCGTCCCTATGCCACAGAAAGGAGCCAGTCCTAAAAGCAGAGTTTGTGCTCCTACTTTTGCCAATTGGTCTGCTTTTTCGTTGCCTTCTATCCCAGCTTATCCTGGTATTCATTAAACCTATCTAGGCATTCCCGTACGCGTAAATACATTCTTTACTACGGTACAGATGGCGTGGTCTCTGTGTCGCAGTAACCAATGTTACCGAAACAACGCGCAAATCCCACATACATTGCTTACTACGCTGCAGATGTTTATCTGTAATGTAGTAAATACTGTAGGTCAAATAACGGCGTACTGATCATCCGTTGCTTACGACATCATACGATATTTATTGTTCAAAATTCCCCGAGACAAGTTTCTCGATTTGTATGATCTGTGTAACCCAAAATTTTGGAGATGGTTGTTGAACACTTAGCATATAGCTTCTAAAGACCCTCGAATGCCAATAATTAGAGGAATTCAACGCTTATTCTAATCCACTAGTGAGGGGGACGCCCAACAAATGAATGAAAAGTTTGTACAAAACGAATGTCTTTTATTTTATAAAAACTTTATGGGAACGCAAGTTTAGGGAGTATTTCGGTGTTGCCAATAGTTAAGGGGGTGATATTAATGTCCTTACGCTTCCTGGTAACCCGGATTAGCTCCATCCAAAGTAAGTGACCTACTTATTAGAATATTTCACATATTAAACATTATTTTACTTGATAAAGCACTTTCGAACACCCTCGGAGCCAAATATTTAAATCGTAAAAGCTTAAATTGTGAAATCTTCTAATAATTGGCCAGAGACCATGAACACTTACAGCACTGTTACTAACCACTCTCGTCGGATAATTTCCCTCAATGTTGTCTCGTTTGTCTAGCTACCTCACGAAAATGCAATCAATAGGTGATAAGTGCTTGTTTCTGCAATAATTGCTGTAGTAGGTATTCAGAAAGTTTAACGGGGCCAGTGATCACATAAAAGGAGGAAGGCACTAAAAAGATTGCTGCCAATGGCATCCATACTTTCACATTTAGGTTTTACAGAAAAAAACTAACACTCATCCCAACCCTCTAAAAAAATAGTATGATAATCGAATTCCTTAGCCTCGAAAATATAGGAAACGATATATCAAATAGTTTTGCAATGTGCATACGATAGATATATTTAAACTATGTCTACCTATAATAGAAATTGTATATGTTATGCTGCAGTAAGAAAGGGATGAGCAGTACGCAGTTACTAGGCCTACATTATTTACTACGATACAGGTAGTGTAAACATCTGCAGCGTAGTACGAAATGTATGTGGGATGTGCGCGTTATTTCGGTACCATTGTTTACTGCGGTACAGAGACCAAGCCATATGTACCGTGGTAAAGAATGTATTTACGCTTCCCGTACCATTCTGGAGCTGATTGTTGTGCTCAGCGCTTTGATGGCTGCTTAAGAAGATGACAATCTCTTTCTGTCAGCAGACTGGGGGTCCGACTTTGTTAATTTCTCACATGGTTATATTTGTCACAAAAAACGTCATTTGCATTTAAAAGATATGCTTCTAAATAAAATATTTATTATGCAAACTTCGATGAAGACTTTCATTCCTGTCACGAGAATTGGTTCATCATCCTTTTCTCTCGAATAAAACACTCTCCACCTCGTTGTGTAATTAACAATTATTAACAAAGAGAACTTGGAAAATATTCCACATCGAATTCGGGGGCATGTGACATAATAGATCTCATTTAATATTCTAATTTTAATAAATGCGAAGGTCACAAAGTGCACCGGCCGCAATTCGCCCTGGTGATATACTTATTTTTTTATTATATCCAAATATTATTCATTGTTTTTTCAATTTCAATTTCAATTAATATTAGATATTTTGGCCAATTATTTCATATTTATATATATGCTGATATATTATGCTCGTAGATATTCTTGATTCTTATTGAGTATAATACTTAAATTAATAAATGAATAGAATAGGATAATTATTCTTATAGGTAGTATATGCAGTGGCGGCCCCTGCCGTGGGGCACAGGAGCACGTGCCCCCCAAAAATTCCACAAAAAATTATAAAATATTAGACACCTATTCCTATTATGCCAATGATAATATTAATAATTATTTGTAAATTTTTCAGCATATTTAGCATTACCATTATCTACTAAAGTACTAGAGCAATTTACTAACATTCGCCCAGGTTCACGTGTCCTGATTTTACGTCACAGACAGTAAAGCACGTTGTATTCTATTTTGTTTACGAGGTTGCTATGGCAACGGCTGGTTTCACCGCCACCTGGAATGGCCGATTCGTACACATTCTTGTTGCGTCCCCTTGACGGCTTTCCTTTGATCTGTGATTTTTACCACTTGTCGCGTTTGTTTTGACTAGAGTTTTGATTGACATTTTGCGATTAGAGAAATAATATAGTGACGATTGACGATGTTAAACTGAAGTAAGTAATTCCGAATAAGTACTTTGAACCATTTTATTGTTGTTTAGTGTTTGTTTAATAGAAAGTTACGGCAAATTATTTTGTTAAAATGAATTTATCAGTGGTATATATTTTAAAAAACAGACCTCTAAATTATGAGGAATTCATTAACGTGGTAATATCTAAAAAATAGGTCAATAAATTAATCATGTTTTCGGCATTTATGCTACACATGCTGTTTTTAGACAGGTTGTCTGCTTCCTATTATTGGACAAATTGTCGATGCTGGCCGACGGGCGGTAAAAAAATAAAGAATGCACTTTATTTGGGTCTTTTGGGTCAAACAAGTAGTTCCATATTCGGTTCGATTTACGTTTGCGTTTTTAGGACTTACCTATATAATTAATAACAGGCGGTCAAGCGGGGAAGGATGCTGTTAATTCTGTTGGTCGTGTTTGTTGTTAGTTATTAAAAATTTAGTAGGAAACTATTAAAATATTTTCTATATTTATATTTAAAAACGAAATAACTATATGCTAATTACAATTACATACAACATTATCGTCATGTTTATGTTTTTTATTAGTTTTCCCTAAATTCTTCTTATTCTAAAATATAAACTTATTGGTCACAAGGGACCCCACGACCTTTATGTTTTTTAACGATTTTAACGACTTTTGGGTGAAAATTGGGCGGCGGCACTTGCAGAGGGCCTTGGCCTACCGTTCTACCTCTGCGCCCTCCCAATTTATAGACCCACGAGCCGCCACTGAGTATATGGTTACCAATGCACCATCATTTTAACAAATATTATTGTGGTCTAATAACAGGTCTGTTCGGCGAAGATCAGATGAACTTGGAAGTACATTTTTGTTTCTGCATGAAATAAAGGGAACAAAGCATTCTAGCATTTACTATAACAAAGTTAGTACCAATCTTTCAAAATAAAGCGTTGAAACCTACTCCATCTTTGATAGTATATATATTTAAATCTACTTCATAAATAAATACTCTACGGCTCTAAAAAAACTAGCAAGGTGACGCGAAGAAAATTAACCTACATTTGCCTGTTTTGTTGAGGCAAATAGCCATTTCCTTCCAATTTCACACGAAAGGTCAGGTGTGCTTCCACGTTTATCGTTAAAATAGATCTATTGTGTAGATAACGAGTTTTTTTTTACATCATGCAAAAATGAGCGCCCCATTAAAGCAGCCTTTTTAATATAAAAAGGGCAAATGTTTAAATAGGTGATATACATATAGGTTATAAACATGACACAATAGCGGGGGAAGGTAAGACATTTCGCATTCGACCGCTCATCTGCCAATTGTTGCCACGAACTAAAGAGAGTAAAAATATGGTGTTTTATTGTATTCTTTGCTATTGAGTCTAGTGTTTTTCTTGCGTTTTTTTACTAGTTTTTGGTCTTTGCGTAGGTTGTATGAAATTTAGATAATGTCTGGTCTGAATTATAACTTCTTTGCAGTGTTTAGTGCTAAAATTCTTATATTTTATTGAATAAACAAGTGAATATTTGACAATTAAAAATGCGATGTGCTGCGCATGGTTGTAAAAGTGATAATCTAGCTAAGAACTTTGATAAAACTATTAGATTTTATACATTCCCTAAAGACGCTTGGTCGCAAAAATTGTGGGTAAACTCCTGTTGTGAGGATTGTTTTAATCCTAAAATATTTCGAATGTGCTCAAGGCATTTCAAAGACGTACTAATTTTATTAAAAATCAGGTATTTTCTAACCTGTAAGTCTAATATCATTTTAATGACGATTTGTTTATGATTATTTTCATTTTATACCTGCATTTTATTTCATTTGACAAGCTAACATTACATAGATCCAGTAGATATAACATTTATTTATTTATTTGTGTATTTGTAATGTTTATTTTTTCTTATCACCGAACGTGGCGTTTTCATACCTGTTTTAATTAAAATAGAACAAGTTCTGTTATTAAAAATTATAAGCTCTTATTCTTCGTTTCATTCTGTGTAAATGTATCACTGAGAGTCCTGTGTGTGCTGAATCAAAATAAAATAATCTGTTTTCAAAACTTTGCCAAAACCACCTAAAGCGGAAAAATTCATATCCTAAAAAAAAACCTGTAATAATATCGTTAATCATTCAAAATTACCTTTAATTAATCATCCAAAACTCCATTTACTTACTAAATTTTCTATCCAAATAAAACAAAGTATTCAGTTAAATCTAAAATTAGTGTATTTGTGGGGCTGTTACGATTATAATTTAAAGGAATAACGCTCTTGCAGAGAGAACCGATTTTGAGACCGCTGAGTATCTTACCTTCCCGTTATTGTATCATCGTAATATAGCATAGTTTAGCGAAGGCGACGTTTTACCGGTTACTTTTTATTATTAAGGATGCCAAAACATAAAGGACAACCATTAAAAGTACACATTTTTCAAGGAAACCTGCTGGCTTCGTCCAGATTCGAAAATGAACCCGAATTTTGATGCACTTGTAGTATTGCATACATATAAGTTACATGTTCTCGGTCAATGGTAAATTTTGCTGGACGAGGTTCTGCTGAGGCCAACAAGTACCGAGACCGGGATTGTGTTTTTCTTTCGAAGTATATACATACAATTTTTTTTCAGTCGATTGAAGAAATATATAAGAGATTCATATTCTTGAAAGGGGCGTAAGGGAGTTACTTTTCCGGCGTAGGTCTAAAATAGTACAACAAATGTTGAAAGTACAAGTTTTTAAATGAGGAGGTTTTTTATTCTCCAACACTGAAATAGTATATTATTTTATATGGAGGAAAAGTAATACTTTTCATGGCGCGCTTGTGTTTAACAGCCGAACGGAGTGAGGCTGGTAATAGAGAGCAAGCCATGAAAAGTAACTTTTCCTCCAAATAAAATATGCTGTTTTTTCTTCAAATGTCGACAAATTAATGCAAAACGTCTCTTTTTAATAGTAATAATAATAATTATTAAAGATAAGTGGGTTCGCAAGGCGGCTTAGACCGGTGCGGTGTCAGTGAATAGGCTCAGTTTGCTGCTATAGTAATGTCACATAAAGCTGTCAGTGGACACTGTCAACAATAATTATTTTTTAAAAATTACGTCTTCGATTGCGTTTTAATTCCGTATTGCTAAGCAGTTATTGAGTAAGTTCGATTAAATAATAACCAATTTGTTCCTAAATTAGTGATTTTTAGAAATGCAGTCACAAATTGAGTGATAAACACAAATTTTAGTTTAATAACTCTTGAGTTGTTGACGCTTATTTTGATGTTTGTTTGTATTGTATCTATGTTGATATGACAACACTTTTACCTCCGCCGGCGGAAAAGTGAAAAGTAAAGCTCCGGCGGAGGAAAAACGAAACTTCACTGCCGCCTACACAGTCGAGTAATGATGGATTTACTGACGTTTGAAGAAAAACATACTTTTTCACGAGTAATATTCATTATTTTGTCTACGACCACCGATGAAAATTGCGCAAATGGCACTCCTTAGACTGTTAGAAAACGATCCTCATCTGTCAAGCCACAGTGTATGTTGTTAGATTCACACCATTTTTTCATATTGACTCTCTTTGGAAACATTTCTTTTCTACTACCTTAGTAGCTCTATCCAATGATGGTATCCAGTTTGAAATCCGACGTTTCGTCTACAAGGGATCATCATTAACTTTCTTTTTTTAAATACGAACTTTATTTTTTTTGTCGGTATCAGATGGTACTGGCGTTATTAATATGATTATGTGTTTTTATTTATTTTATTTTAATTTTTTTTAATTTTTTATTATTATTTTTTTAATTAGATATTTTGCTCTGGCGTAATTTTAAACATTTTAAGGTAGGTACTTTTGAAATATTTATATTCTGTAAAAATATTTTATTTTGTTTTCTGTATTAAGTGGAAAATTGGAGTGTATTAAAAATAAAAAATAGTAAAATTATTTGTTACGAGAATATTAAATTAAATTATATAAAAGCACGCCAAAGCAAAATATATAAAATAAAAATAATAAAAAATAATAAAAATAAAAAAAATTTTAAAAAATAAACACACATTCTCATATTAATAACGCCAATACCATCTGAAAAACGATAAAAAAATTTAAAGTTCGTATTTAAAAAAAGAAAGTTGGTGATGATTCCTTGAAGACGAAACGTCGGATTTCAAACTGGATATCATCATTGGATAGAGCGGAGAAGTGGCAATGCAAAAGTGCAATTAGATTTGAAATTCGTTTTTAAATAAGCCCAGGAAAAAAATAAAACGATTTTTCAAAATTTCGGTTTTTTCCGGATATCTCCGTAAATTCTCGGAATTTTAAAACTTTCTAAACGGCATATTGTTAGGCACCTAGATGCGCAATTTTGCTTTAATTTGACTGACACTGTATCCCTTACGGTTTTCGAGTTCCCCATACATAGACACGAATTCGAGCCACCCTGTGCACGATATACTATTCAACGCGTGTATTGAAAAACATTTCAACACGCGTGTCATATAACACACCTTATTTTGGGTAAGTTAACTGTTTTTTTCTTTTTATTTTTATAAGTGGTTGTAGGAAAATTAATAGTCCCGGACTGTTATTTGCGTTTTCCTAGCAACCATACCAGAATAGCTAGTTTTGTGGCCGGTTTACGGGCCTTTCGTCCGAGAATTGGTCATTCTCCATTCGCTATGTGCAGCTATTGGGGGGGGGGGGGGGAGTGTATTATCAAATAAAAATATATATTTTTTTTGTTTCATATTTTTAAATTATTTCTCATGACTCTGATGTTTAAAGTTAAATTTTTCCTCGCCATCTCCCATAAGATCTGCAAAAACCGCTGTCAGTCGCTTAAAAAATTACAACATTTCTCTGATCATGGCTTATTTTCCCATCTACCAGAAATTCGGTTTTACTCACTAAAAAATCTCCACATTGCCGAACCTGACTCATTTTTCCGGATTCAAATCGTTTTCAATGAGATTTCAGTTAATGTATACATATAAAATAAATATTTTAAACTAAACGTCATGTCAAAGTATTTGAATCAAAATTCTTCAATTTTTGATCTAGAAATCGATGTCTTTTTACATCTTCTAAAAAGTCAATTTCCCGACATTTCCGGCCAGAAAAGCATTTAGAGAGCTTTTCTCCTAGAAATTCCCTGCCGATCTGTCTTCTCAGTTTTCTTGATTCTCACTGTTTTTCCGCCGCTAGAATGAACCAGAGCGGCCCCTTATCGAATTTGGTAATGCATAAAAATGCTACTGGGTTTACCGATTACTGACACTAGATGTAACTTAACAGATCATGCTTATAGTGAATAGTTAATTCGAAATTTTCTTTATCAAATGCTCATAAACATGTTATAATTTAATTCTCTTTGTTGCAGCTTTGGTTAGACAATTTATAAGTCGTCGATTTTCGCGAATTTCATAAAACTTACCTGGCATACATATCTGTAATAAATGATTAGTGTAAGGATACATTCTAAGATACCCAATAAATTAAAGGGCGGCACGGAATATTAAAATACAGTCATGTTAGATGACAATGGATCATTTCCGAGTAAAATGGGGGCGTCTAAATTGGTTGTTGGGTTAAAATAAGCGATGTTAAGTCAAGTCAACACGAGATATAGTTATTATATCTCGTGTTGTACTCTGTATATTTATTGTTGATTTATTACATAACAGAGTAACTTATAATGCATATTTTTTTCAGATAAATTCGGAAATAATTATTTATATTTGAGTATATGATTCATAATAAATGCATAAGTGTATACATATGTCATATATAGCTGCAACGATTTGTAATGGAATGTTTTTGTATTAATCTGCCTTTTTTGCAAGCTTTTCTCAGAGATTCCCCACACAATTACCATTTTGAAGCCGTGATATAAAGAAAAAAAGAAAACCATTTTTTGAGCCCTCATTTATCAATATCATAAAAACGATATTAATTCAACGCTGGATAGATATGTAAAATTACAACCATTGGGGCACGATACCTGTTAGCTGTAATAGAAACAATTGTTTTAACAACGGTATATATGGTATTTACGTCGTCGGTAAAGTTACCAAAGATGAATAATATGAACGCTCTCTTATAACCAAGATAATTCGAATCCTCCTCAATGGTTTATGCTAAATCCATTCCCAACTCTAAGAAGCTATATAAAATAATAATATTATTTAATATTAATGAATGTTAAAATAAGAGCTATCTTAAATGAAGCATGATAGTTTGGATCCTAATGAATCGTGCGTGTACTGAGCCAGTGGTCAGTTTCTTTCAGGACATATATATCCATCTCTTGGCAACTTTACTATGAATATTTCTTGGCAAAGTTACCAAGATATGGATATATCGTGCTTTAATGAGTCTATTTCCATTAAACTGACATATGTCAGTATGCAATAAATGCCTTTGCTGATTCATTAGTGGAATTTGCATCACTCCAACTAAACGTACGCATGCCAAGAAAGATTGTGTTTCGAACTCGTGCATCACTCTAGAATAGTTATCAGACGAAACTATCCTGAAAATATTCAGAAAATCGACAAACAAAGCTACTTGCGGCCTCGGTATCATACCCTTGTTAAGCACTGTGCTGATGTACTCCTGATGCCTCTGTGCTACACCTTTACATCCAAAATGTTGCCTGAGCTACGGAAGGAGGCTAGAATCACTCCTGTTTACAAAAAAGTCAGACGGGAATGACATTTTCCAGGCTAGTATTAGTTTTGTTAGCATTTGCGAAGGTCTTTGAGACCTGTTAAAGAAATACTTTGTATCAGTAAAGCATCACGGGTTCTATAATAGGCTTCCGATCAAGTCGATCATTCCATTCTATTAGTTAAATCGGACGGTTTAGGCTTTGACAATAAACTGTTGATTTTCCCGTGTTCGAATGTAGCGTGTGGAGATGCGGGGCTGCAAGGGGCATCATAAAACAGCAGATCTATTTTTATACTTATTATCAGCGATATAATAAGTAATATTAGTAGAAGCGTCTGGAGACCCGATGTAATTTTCGATACCGACTCTAGCGCCATCTAGTGTAGTTAGCGTTGACTCGAGCGATTGCATTCGCGCTATGTCTTCGCGATACAATCGGTTTTAACCATAAGCCGTGGTGGCCGAGATGTCTAGATTGTTAGGTCTCAACTCGGCAGCGGCAACTATCGTCGGTGGCGGCTCGGGTTCAAACCCGTTGCTTTTCTTATTTTTTTTTTAAGATTAAGTTTCTAAACAATTTTTTTCTTGATTTTGGGTATGTCTTGGGTTAGTTTGGGTTAGCACCTGGTTAGTTTCCTTTTCTTGAGCCCCCGTAGCGAGCGCAGCGAGCGGAGGGTCATGCGAAAAGTGATATTACTTATTGTAATACGTGCCCGTACTTTGGATGCACTTTTTACGAAATATTTTGCTTTATTTAACTAAAAACCAGGATATATTTAACAAAAGCCGTATTATAGTGGATATACAGTAGCTTGCATGTGTTTCCGGGAATACATTCACAAAGAATCACCCTTCTTTGTGAATACATTCCACGCAAGGCCACCTATGTAGTATAGGTGGCCTTTGGTATCGAAAATTTGGTCGGGTCGCTAGACTCTTGTGTAATATTTTGAGCAAGGTTTTCTACTGTTTGATGATGATGATGGTTTCAACTGAATGAGGATCTGAATGATTGCTCTGCAATTTCAGCAGGATTTAGAAACTGTTAAAACTTGGTGTGGTACTAACAATTTACCTTTGAATTTTGGCAAATGTCGGCTATATCATGTTCAATTTGATCAAGACTAGATAATATTATACAAGGGTGAATCGATACTTTTAAAGAGCTTGAGATACATTTTGATCCTGAACTATCATTTACATACCTACCTATCATATATAGCGAATTTTGAAAATATGATAGTGTTGATGTTCGATATGTTGAGCAGAACCTTGCCTTGTTTAAGGTAGAGTGCGATGAAAACATTTTGGCGAGCATGTTTGCTTTTTTCCTTGGCTGTAGTCGTCTGTCAAAGGTGGTAGAGACGTTTTCGTAAAGTTATTACTTACTGCCTTTGCTACCGACCAAAAAATCCTGAAGCCACTGGGTCATAGTAAAGGTTTATTCCTGATCCTTTGATCACACGTTTGCATTCGGTTTTCGCTTCGGCAAAATTGTGATTTCCAGCGGTCTGATTTTGCTGCCAGTACTTGTAGGCTTGCTGTTTCCTACCTACAGCTCTTTCCATCTTCTGTTGCACCAGGGCTTTCCTTTTGACTATAACTTGATGGAATTGGGGATGTATGCTTCCATTCCTGAGGAGATTACTTGCGTAATCTCTTCGCAGCAGACTGACGGGTCGATAGTGCTAAAGCAGACATCGAGCCAAGGAAAATCTAGGTAGAACTCTCTTTATTGTGGTAGATTTGCAAATATGTAAGTACTAAGAATCACAAGTTTATATTATTCAACTAGAAAATGTCCAAGGAAAGTTTGTCAAACACCTAGCTTTTACAAACGTTCAGTTAAGTAGGTTGATATTCTTCAGGAATTTTATATCCCATCACCAACAGTACCTTCAAAGTCAGTTCTTTTATAAATTGTTGACTATCGACTATTCAGATTTATTAATCTATGTAACTCCCATGTAACTACCAATGTTATTGTTAAAACTCCATTTTTTCAGACTATAAGCCTTTTTAACAGAACCTATAATGAAATGGATATGAATGATCTAAAACTTTCGCTCAATTTACAATAGTTTTAAGATATAAATTGTTACATTTCACTTAATAGTTTTGATCTTTATTTGTGTAGTTTTGTCGCTTAAAAATTTAAATATGTTTTTGTTTTTCTAAGTGATTAATTCTAGGTCAAATTACCTTACACATGAATGTAATCTATTAGACAACAAGAACTTATTAGTTTTATTATTATTATTGATATTTCAATTACTATAATGATAATAGTGAATATGTTATAATTATTCAGCCACTAAAGAATTCAAGAAGCCGTACATTTTGTTTAACATAACATATTTTTACATCGTGAAGAGGTGACCCATTTTAACAAAAGCCGAGAATTTTTCATTAATATTTAAAATCAATTTCAGTTTTCTGAGGTTTTCAAGATTAACTGAAGATTAAACGATTGCGGTCTCAAGATTCCGCTCTGTTTGCCCATGCATATCAAATGGCACGCCAACAAAAACGAAAAAGAGAGAAATTAGAACGACGGAAATGCAAACGAGACTAGGTTCGTTAAGATATATTGCCTTTCCTTATTCTATTACCTCGCATTTGATATAACTGAATACACAAAATGATATAAAAATATATTTTTATGGCAATATAGGAATTAGACTGCTAACTTTCAAATTCACACTGTTGGTATTTATACCTGGAAACTGGAAAATAAAAGTATGTGTTAAAATAATTAAGATAAATTATAGCCACTTAAACTTATTTTAAACAAAAAATTTATCCAGCGATCAATCTGGTGGTTGAGCAACACCCTTCAATATCGCTCCTTTAGTAGCAACACCTTCTGTGTCCAATATAGCGTATTTCCTTGCGCTTCACCTCAAAACATTTTTACAATAATTGTAAGATTGAAGCAATATTAAGGAGCAGAAATGTAGGTTGAGGTTGATGACGGAGACGGCAGTTAATTTTCTTAAAGCAAATATTCATCCAGCCATTTCTCAGTATTAAAAATTTTCGTTGGATTTTACCGAATATCGGATGCTGTCAATGCAATATTTCCATCTTTTTGAAGCCACTCGAGAACCTGCAAAATGTTTTATGTATTTCAATGTATATGTTCATGGTACCAATGTATATCAAAGGCATGACTTAAGGAAGCTTTATCGATGGATAAAGTGCGCAGGTTTTTTTTTCTATAAATATTATGCGCATTGCGTCTTACTATAGTAAATATATTCAGTCACAGGTCATAGCACACAATACCTAACTACCATGTTTAGATCATCTCCAAAAAAATATTCTCGATAAACCAAAAATTCAACTCCATTTTTTGATTTTTTTCGCATAAGCAGACAAAGACAACACACAAATATGAAACATAACTCTACATTGCTTTGGCCAATTAATTTCAGCGACTGGTTAGTTCAGGTGTGATCCTTGAGTGGTGGATGCTATGACGTCACACTTAGCTGTTAGAGTTGTCAACCGAAAGAATAACCGCCGTATTTACGGAAGAAAATTGGCTTAAATCTTATATAAACAATCAAATACAGTTAATTTTATTAGGGAACAGGTGCGGGCAAGTGGCGAGAAGTAAACCTCCTGAACCCATTTAAAACAAAAAGCAATATCTCCGACGCGACTATACGCAGTATAGATAAAATATTCACGAGATCTGACTGCTTGGCTGTGAATATTCGAATAACTAATTTAAGGTAATTTAGGTAACCGACATAAGACCATTATTGGCAGTACTAGGAAATGATATGTGGCCATTCAATAAATAATATTGATAAATAACATCTTTAATAATCTCTTTATTTTTTTTTCAGGTAAGGATACTACTTGAATATAGCAATTAAAAGTAAGTACCTACAGAACGATTAGAAATAATGTAAGCGTTTTAATTTTTTATTACAATAGGAGTCTACTCTATACCGGGTGACCCAGATTCAAAATTTCACACCTTCTAACTTGAATTTTTTTGAAAAAATCAGCAGTCAAGTGGCACTTCCGATTTAACCGGAAGCCGACCCAACATTTTTATTTGAAGTTGCACTATTAATCACCCCTTTTTAACGATGGATTATTGCTGTAAAGCTGGCGCTGAACAAGCTATTTTCAAAAACGTAAAATGACCGCTCTATGATGCTATCATTAATAATCTTAGAAATTCAACTATTTTAATATTGTGTGCATTTTTTGATAGGTTATATACTACACTTCAATATGGAAACATAAAATATGGCATGCTCAATTTAAAATAGAAAAATGCACTTGAATTAAGCATTAAAAAAGGCAAAAATGGCCTACTGTATAGGGAAACAATGAGAAGGGGTAGAATTGCCATCCTTGTTATGTCCGTTATTTTTTAAGACATCCCTATTAATTTTCCCTCATTTGACAGCTCAACTTATATACTTTCTAGGTGTATTGCCAGTGTTGCCACATTTAACCAAATCTGATTAGATATTATTGTTTTTATCAAAAGATATTTCTGTTTACTTACTTGACGTCTGTAATAGTGGGATTTTTGGTACCAGAATGTTAGAAATGTAAAAAAAAACATTTTTATAACCAAGATAATTCACATTTCAGTCTTTTAAAGTGGACACGAACCTTCTAAGTAAGCGTACATAGATACCAGCAATCGAGTTTTCGTTACCATGGTTTGGCGTATAAAATGTGAGTTTTTTTGTTAGCCATAATTATGAGTTGATACCAACACCAGCATGCTGGAACCAAATTTTATTAAGGGCATTCAAAGAAATCGTTTCCAGCTAAAACGCCATTGTTCCATGTACGGTTTGTAAGTCAAGATTTCTTTTAAAACTAAAGGTCCAGTTATTGTTAGATTTAAAATTTGACACCAAACGTTAAATCACCACTTCCATTGGCAACCTCTGATGCCCACCCTGTTTCAACTTTCTTATCGGCAATGATGTCATCAGACGTAAACCCCAATTTTTCGCCAAATTACTTAAAAAGTGTTGTTTTTCTGCAGCTCAGTTTAAATGAATTCACAGAAGTTAATATGTCTTTCTGCATCTCCATTGTGGTGATTCGAATAACTCATTAAATTGACATATTATTTTAGAAATAGGAAAAAATATTTCGAACGAAACGTTGTAATATTGAATTTTCTAATAAATTATGCATATTTTTTGTATAACCACAGATCTATATAGCTACGCAACAGATGCCTACTCCGGTATTAAAAGTGTCGCTCGCCAATAATGCAATAAACTTAAATATTTTTCTATTTAGACGTGTTTTGCCCGTCCGTGTTGCCAAGTCGCGAACTGTAGTTTACCTTTCATATCACATTATGGTTTTACTCATTTTCTTGACAATCGTATGATATATTATGTCAAAATAAGGTTCATTATCAGATTCAGTAAATGGTGTGCTTGAACATGGGCTAAGACTCTAAATATCGGTGTAAAAGGTCATTACAAATTTTGTTAACTTATACTGTAATATCTCCTATTTATATAAAGTACTTAATAATATTATCACGCAGGTTTTTGTTCGGAAGATCAAAGGAATTTTTGAAATGTTTATCGACATGTCAAAGTACCATTTAATTTTGTTTTAAACTCTACTATCAATATTATAAATTTGTTCAATTAAATTGCCGTTTCATTAATAAACTATCATACTTAATTAAAAATGTAAAAATCTTATTTTTCTAATAAAATATTACTGTGTTAATTTGATACATAAATATTAATAATAAAACTCGATGATTTGAGCGGGTTAAAAAGTCAGCAGAATATTGTTCGACGTGATAACTTGGCAACACTGACCCGTTTCTAGACGACTGGTTCACCCGCTCGCGAAAGCCGGTGAACATTTTTGGCCCCGCGCAAAAAGCATTGGAAGAGGTATCTGTTGCGTAGCTATATAGATATGTGGTATAACATGTGTAACATGAATCAAAACGTTTTTTTTTTCATTTTTCGAAATAGTGAAGGTTTCAGAATTACAAAATACTATGACGTACCTATTTAGACACCTGGTGCAACGTGGAGGTAGAGGTTTATATTTTAAATGTCATGGCATTGATGTTTGAAGTCTGTTTTACTAATTCATTTTTATTTTCTGCTATTTTTTTTACAAAATGAGCTATTCGATTGTTGAAAGATTGAAAATTATCGAGCTTTATTTCAAGAATGATGACAATCCTACAAGAACTCGAGAACAGTATAGGGAAAATGCTCAGAATGGTCGAATAGTACCATCTGTACCATTAATTCGAGAAAGTCATTACAAGAAACAGCATTTCTAGTAAATTAAAAAATCACAAAAAGAACCAAAGAAAGGAATCTTATTATATTGCTTTATTTTCAGGAAAATTAAAAAAAATCAGAGACTGTATCAGAGATATAAGGTATGGCATGGGCCACAAAAAAAAAAGTTAGTTATGGAGCAGGTCAGAGAACTTTAAATCAATACGGATATCACGATTTTAAAATTAGGCTAGTTCAATAATTAAACGATGATAAAAAAAAGAGGATGAATAATTTCACTAACATTTTGTGGACCGATGAAGTGATATTTACCACCGCCGGTATTTATAATAGAAAAATTTCATATTTGGTCCGATTGAATGCACAAGCTGGTGAGCCATTTTCTTTTCAAGGACGTTCCTCAATGCAAGTTTGTTGCGGCATATTGGGGAACAAGGTCTAGCCGAGGTACAGGTACCTTAAATGAGTTAAGATATC
>MU182380.1:219390-266938 GCA_016904865.1 Pissodes strobi | reverse complement strand
TTTCCATCGATCGCCTATCGCCTCATTTCTGTCTAATTTAACTGGGCAAATAGGGACGCCGAAGAATTGGTGGGGACTTCCTGACGAGATTCTTGTAGAATTCTTCAAAAAATAGGATTTCTTTGTACACAATCTTAAAGATGGTCTACACCTCTAGATTTAGAATAATTAAGGGTCCTCTTGGCTTCCTTTGAAACGTCGCCGATGGAAAGACGTTTTCATCTATTAACATGAATTTTACATTATTGTCGATATCTTAAGCAAAATCAGAGCTGTTTTTGTTGTTTTACTAAGAAAATATAGGCGTTTTTTTATATATTATAACGATATTATTAAGATTGCGACAAAGATCCGACGGTGGAAGCGATGGTGCGAAGATGCTATTGTCCTTTTCTTTCTCTTACCTTTTGCCTAAAAGATTTAATTATTTTCCTTCATTATTGACCTAGGTCAATAATAGAGGCTTGACGCATAAAAATCAAGACACAAGTTGAAAAACCTACCTGACAAGATAAACAAGAATTAGTCTTGCAAAATTGCCAAGCAAAGGTAACTTGATTGAAGTAATTAATAAGCAGTCTTAACAAATATATATAATTAATGTCTTAATAATAACGAAATATTTTGTAGATGTGATAATAGTGGAAAAATCCAATAACCCAAACTATTATTGAGAAGCTCAGGCGATATTAGTGCCTGTCTAAACTTGGGTTAACAATATCTTATTTAAAACAGGACGTCATATTTAACCAATACAAGAACAGTTTATATTGCCCAAATGTTAAAAGTCCTAGTAATAATCAAACAGTGCAAAAGTATATCAAACACAAATAAATAATCAAACCATAAGGTTGTTTTTAAACTAGAAGCAATATTTGTACATGTATCACATGTATACAACAATAGGAAATACTTAATTAAATAATTTTATTGCCGTTTGACCAATAGCAAGTCAGTCCAGCACGCCATGCCATAACGATCTGATCATTGTTTTCACGCTTTGCATCTTAGAGTTGATTTTGTTTAGATTGATTTATGATTATATTGTGTATACGTTAAATATCACAGGTTGGACAGCTTTTATAAGCGGTAGATATAAATTATAGTGGATGTTTAATAGTAGGGAGTAAGTAAACTTAGAAGTACTATAAATCACCAGCAGCAACTATTGTTCGCCAACATTAGGCTATAAAGTATTATAGTGTTGTATATCACACCTACGTACTTGCATTTTAGGCGTGGTTTGTCAATTTGGACCCTACTTTTGGATGACAGGGGTTCTCTCGGTATTATCTATATATTGGAATATTTCAAAAAATTAAAATATGACGCCTTGTACGTGGCCGTCGCGACGGCGCAAAACGCTGATTTAGTAAATTATGAAGTTGGCCAAATTAGATTTTAAGCAATAGTTTGGATTAAAGAGTATATGCATTAATGCAGTTTTTTTTACTTTGAATTTTGTTTTTGATACACAGTCTGTTTGACTCAGTGATCGCGTCATTAAAGGATAATAGGAGAAACGAAATTTTTGACCATCAAAATTAGGTCGATTTTAAAGAATGGTAGCTCATAGAAATAACGCTTAGCTATTTTCTGACGTTTCGTCACATGCCTTTCGATTTATTTTTCACGATTCTTGAACAATGAAAGGCTTTATATGAGGTTTTCTCAATTACTTATCCAATAGCCGAACCAGAACCAGTACCACCCCGCGCGTTTATTCGTATCGAACGTACGATATAGCGCTACGGTAGTATAAATGTGCATGCTTTTCATATTTTGAGATGGTTTGGGTTAGTTTTTGTTGGTTACGCCCCCGAAGCGAGCGAGGCGAGCGGAGGACCAGGCATGAAGTATTCAAATATTTGAAGACAAGATGTAAGAGGGGTATTCTAGCTAACATTTTTATTATAGTTGTCTTATGGTAAGGTGCGATCCTGTTTGCTCGGTACGAATATGCACCCCGCGCCACAGCCAACTTGAAGTGTAGGCTGTGCCCGCGCTCGCGAAAGTTTTAGTCGTTCTTTGATGCCGTTTTGAACTATGCTAGCAGAGACCCTTTTAAGTTTAATATAAAATAAGGGAATTGTTAAAGTTTATATGCAAAAATTTATATTTTTACTCTTGAATTGGGAGAAAGGGGCATAGTAGATCGTACAAACAAATTTTTACTAAAACTAGACTTACATTTTGAAAAAGGTTTGTCAAAAACTTTTCATTCTGCAATTTGAGACCTACGTTTTCATGAATATTATATTTTTTCCGACTGACATTAATTTTTCTAATTTAAGCAAGACCTATACACTCTGTAGAAGTCTTATTTTAACCGCGCGTAGTCGGAATGCGCGAATAGCGGCAGCAGGCGGATCGAGCATCAGGAATCGTCGGATCAGTTAGTCATCGAACGAAAGTAAGAACGTACCGCTAGACGTAACTTTAATCCAAACTATACGTTCACGTCGGGCAAGGCCTATTACCGGTAAAAATGGCCTAATAAAATTGTGTATTGTGAATAATTGAAATAGTGTTATTACTAGTTTATATTTTATATAAAGAAGTGATTATATAGTAGAAATATCTGGCGATGATTGTGTGTGCAGATACGCGCTAAAAATAAATGTGCGAGTAAATGTGTTTATGAGCTAATAAGGTCACAGCATGTGAAACAATATTGGGGCTTTTAATTAGGTTGATTCTAATGTAATAGCTGTGGGATGGGTCAATTCTTATCGCAGTTTAAGCTATTTTATCGTTTTGACTGATATTCATTAAACAGCTTTCTTGGCCAGCATAATAATCAATGGAGTGAAAAAATAACTACAATTTTCACATAAGTACAAATACAGAAAAATAGTTTCATCAGAATCATTTGATTTTTTCTGCCCGAATAAATAAGAATCATAAAAAATTCCGAGCATAACTGGAGCTTTCTGCAAATGTAATGTTGAAATATTCAATAAGATGGTGCCCCTCCCTATTAATGATCTTCTCTTGGTCCTTCCGATCCCGCTGTGGTTGCAGGATACCTTTCTGATAGATTTATAATAGGTCATAGTCTGAATGGTGTGACCTCGGGTGTGACCAGCTTGACGCACTTAACAACACTGGATTTTTCTATGCGGGTGCACTGCAAATCTGTTTATACTTCTCAACCTTGTAATTTAGTAAATTTAGCAGAGCTTCGTCAAACGTCTTATTAATGAAAGGAATGTTTTACGCACCTCAAAAGTAGTTTTCTGACTTAACCTTATCGTATTAAAATTCTTAAAAAATTTTCACCTGCCGTATTTTTTAAATGAACTCTATCACGTTTGCAAATTGTTTTCTTAGTTTGTAGCTAGTTTCTTCCTTGATCAGAGCCAGTACGTCCGCAGTTTTCAGATTTTTCACAAAGGAATTTAAAAAAAATATAAAGTATGTTCTTTTTCTAAAAACATTAAAAGCCCTCTGTGTAAAATGAGCTTAAAAGATAACTTTCTTATAAACATTTTGATTTTTGTTCGTTGTTTTTATCGCGATTTTAGTAAATCTGTGCATTTTCTATCATACACTCGATGAAATTTGGTTATTCAAATACCTTATTGAATATTGTTGACTGAGGTTAGTTTAAGTAGAAGCATATCGGATCAGAAGAGGTTGTTTATTAAAATTCCATTAAAAACAATACTTAATTAACAGGCAAAAAATAACAATCAACAAAATTCATAAAACTTCCGCATAAACTTTCTTAGCTTTATAATGTCTTGTACGAGGTCTTGTAGCAACTCTTAAATCTTCTAATATGCCTGATGGCATTCACAAAGTTAAGTTTCTAATTTTTTTCTTTAGACAAGTTGTTCCAGTCTTCTATGAACGATTATCAACTCCATGAGACCCTCCGCGAGATTGAACAGTTCTTCCCACTTAATCCCATTGATATCCAATTGGGTTCATATCAGACCTCCTAGATGGCCAGTCATGGGGGTGATCTTTGAAATATTTAAAAAATCGTACTACTGCAGCTAGCTGCATGGGGTATTACCGAGGGTATTACATTGTCTTTCATAAAAATCAAATTATTGCCGAACAACTGGACAAAAGGTATTAGGTGTGGCCTTAAAATGTTGTCCTCGATGTTGTCTATATAAATTTGCGAAGTTAAAGATTGTCTTACTGGAAAACATGCAGTTCTGTGCGGCTTTCCATAGATATACCATCCAATGCCACCACGGATCCACCATTAAGACTTTTGCACTCTTACAAATTTTGGTTAAATCTCTCTCTGATTCTCCTACATCTGATTCTCCTCTATACTCTTTTTCGCCCATCTACCATATTTAGACAATGTCTTGATTAACACATTCGTTCACTCTTGGTGGTCAAATTAGAGTCGGGCAACACGATGTTGGAGCAAAAATTTTTGACCATTTGAAGGCCTAGTTCTTAAGTTTAGCTCATTAGTTGTCTGTAGAACGTTTATTTACTAACTACAACATTGCGAATTTGGTGAAGATCTCGTTTGTCATATAATAAAGCGATCATCTATGGGAGATGTTTTTCCGAGTCTTATATGACCGGAACCCTCACTATGACTTACACTTCCCATTTGTTCGAACCTATGAAATGTTTTTCGGCATATAGCTTCAGCTACTCCCACTCTTTTAGAAGCGTATCTTATACTTTTTCTGTCGTTCACTGAAGCCATCAATCTGGCTGTTTGCTCCGAGGTAATTTGGGGCATTTTATTAAACTTGTCAATATTTACAATTTGAACCAATGGTTTAAATGTAAAAATTGCTTCCATGGAGACAAAGTGAAAATTGTAATCAAAGCATACTAAATGATCCAGAGATACATCTCGATTCATTTGATGGAAAAAACCAAAATGCAAACGAGATATCTCAAAAAGTATCAGAGGTGAAAGAGTAAACAAAAAATCAAAATGATTTAAGAGAGCTATATTTTAAAGGGAATATAAATGCTTTTTGTAAAACGACTCACTTTATACAGAGGGCCCTTTAAAGTTTTAAAATTTTTTTCACTTTCCTTTTTTCAAAATTTGAAAAACTATCGACGACACTCGTTGTGATAAAGGAAGAAGAAAATCGCAAATCGATATATTCGTTTAGAAATGACAACGCTTCAAATTTGCAGGTGCGTCACTTTTTATGGAACTGAGTGCATATATAAATATATATCCATATGTATGGATTTCAGAAATAGAGTCGTTAAATGTAGGGTATATAAAAACCTTTTAAATGGGCTATCACTTTAACTTTCACTCAAAGGTAACTTTGCTGAGGAGTAGAGGATAAAAGTTGGTATATGGTAAAATAAACGTTAATAACGTATCGGCGACTGGTTTAGAAAGCCTTGCCTTCAGGATGGGAATATTAACATCGTGTATATTATTTTTGAGATTTCATTGAATACCTCGTTGAATACCAATCTCCTTCGGAAATTTATACATATGCGTACACACATAGAAAAGATCTCTTGATCTAAAAGCAGCGAGGAGTTCAGATCATTCCTCTCCTCATGAAAAAATAAATATTTATTTTGAAATACTTTTCCTGGCTATAAGAACATGTGAAGTTCAGATATATTTTTTTTGATTTGATTCCGCTGAGGTGAGGAAATACTTCTCTCGAGACAAAGTAATATTCTTTTGCCATATATGAAAGTCAATATGCTCTTGGAATAACGTCAATTCCCTCAGTTTGAGAACTCTTTTCTATGTGTGTAGAGGCAAGGTTTCAATTAGGCATTTAGATTAATTATATCATCTCATATGTTAAGTAGGACCTATCATTTAATATGACGAGACCGTTAATAATAATGACCTATATATTCACAAAATATTCGACGAATTCTCTGCCAAACTAGCATAGAATAGAAAAAGCAATTAAAATGATTTAGACTTCTCTAATGAAAATTAAAGTTCCTTTTGCTATGTAACTTGTTTTCCCACAAATCATATTCGCTAGTAGGTATATTGAAAACGGAGCTGAACAATTTAATGAGAATAATCTTGACGGATTTAAAATAGATTATTATTAATGGAATTGATATTTATTGATATTATAAAGCAAACAAAAAGGATTATTTTTTATTATTTAAAAGTTAATTACTAGAATATTTAAGGATTAAATAAATATTTGACAATTAAGCACTAAATAATAAGCACTTGTTTATAAGTTTTTCAATATCTCTAGCTTAACCCATGTTCTGCAATTTAAACTTTTTCGAATTAACTTCTAAACCAGAGAACCGCCACGTATATCCAAATGATCCTTACGTTGCTTACTTGCTTATCATACATAAAGAAACCTAGTCAAGTAAGCTATTTGACACCATAGGTATAATATTACGAGAGCGTTATAGCAGTTTAGGTTAGGTGTATTCCGAACTGTATTTTAAACGTTAAGATAGATAAATAGATAGATAGATAATCATTTAATTATTTCAAAATCAATAAATCTTACAAAATTGCCAAAGGCGCGGAGCCCGGCAAAAACCATTACACCTATAGGTCGTAAAAATAACTTAATACCAGAGTCGAAAACTAACACAGATTTGAGAAGACTTATAATAGTATATTATTTTATATGGAGGAAAAGTGATACTTTTCATGGCGCGCTCGTGTTTAACAGCCGAACGGAGTGAGGCTGGTAATAGAGAGCAAGCCATGAAAAGTAACTTTTCCTCCAAATAAAATATGCTGTTTTTTCTTCAAATGTCGACAAATTAATGCAAAAACATCTCTTTTTAATAGTAATAATATCTAATTATTATTAAAGATAAATGGGTTCGCAAGGCGGCTTAGGCCACGGTCGTAGGTGGCCTTGCTTAGACCGGTGTCGGTGAATATAATGTAACATCAAGCTGTCAGTGGACACTGTCAACAATAATTATTTTTTTAAGATTGCGAGTCCGATTGCGTTTTAATTCCGTATTGATAAGCAGTTATTGAGTAAGTTCGATTAAATAATAACCAATTTGTTCCTAAATTAGTGATTTTTAGAAATGCAGTCACAAATTGAGTGATAAATACAAATTGTAGTTTAATAAATCTTGAGTTGTTGACGCTTATTTTGTTGTCTGTTTGTATTGTATCTATGTTGCTATGACAACACTTTTACCTCCGCCGGCGGAAAAGTGAAAAGTAAAGCTCCGGCGGAGGAAAAACGAAACTTCACGGCCGCCTACACAGTCGAGTAATGACGGATTTACTGACGTTTGAAGAAAAAATATTTATAAGTAACATATTATGTTGTATAGACAAACAGAGTGGTAGGAGAGCCAGTGATATTTTTCAGTGATGATTTAGTTAAGAAGAAGAAGGAGGAAGGGACCCACCTCCCTCCCACTGAAGGGGCCAAAAATTCAATCTCCTTCTTCATATTTAATCAGGGCCAGAGGATGAGAGGATGTTGAGGGGGAGTCTCATTCGTAAGGATTAGTTTGGGTTCCAGTCGTAAGGGGGTGGCAGAACTCCATCCATGTGTAAAAGAACTGCATCTCTTTATTATTTAGTTAAGGCCCAGATAAACCCACACCAGATGCAAAAGGTCGGCAAATTCCTCGCCAGCCAACTTTAACCTTGACGTGGCTGATATGCGTGGCCTGAACCAAATAATCTAGGTATGATTATAGAATTGTTCTTCAAAATTAAAATAGTTGGTCCGCATCAATTAAATGAAAACGTGTTTTATTGGTGGACTGGTTCAGGCAAAAAATAAAAATTTGCAATAGCCATTCACTTTATTTTTTCCCAATAGGCGGTCATGGAAATCCTGTATTATTATGGCTGCTCTGACTTTTTTACAGAAATTCCCTTAATACGCTTTATTGTATGCCGATTTAAGGTTATTTTACCATTGAAAATGTTTCTGTTATCCTAATATAAGGCCTCAAATAGTGAAAAAGTACATGCTACCTTGCCACATGACGTCATACGCGCACTGAAAAAAAAATTTATTTGATCCAAATAAAAATGGAGTTTATTCAAGCAAATATTTGTTTGATAATGGCCAAACAAATATTTGTTTGAAAAAAAATTAATATTTATTTGATTTATTTTTAAGTTTTTCTTTGTTCGAAATAAATATTTATTGCGATCAAACAATATGATTTTATAATCGTTGTTCACATCAAACAATAAAAACTTTAAAACAAATAAAATTATTTTGATTCAAATACGAGAAATTATTTCGTACAAATACCCAAAACATTGGTTTAAATACTCGGCCTATTTAAATTAAAACACACAGCTTTTGGAACAAATATAACACATATATGTTCTAAAACCTTTGTGTTTTGATTGAAATCTGAGGTATATTTGTTCCAAAAACTTTGTATTTTAATTTAAATAGGTCGGTAATTTAAACCAATGTTTTGGGCATTTATACGAAAGAATTTCTCTTATTTGAATCAAATAATTTTTATTTGCTCAAGCCTGTTCAATGTTTCAATATGTAGCTTAAAAAAAAACACTGTTATTATTATTAAGACGTATTTAGGTTTCACGTTTTAGCTGAAATAAACTATATATGTCTTAGTTTCTTTTAAATGCTAAAGAATCCAAATTCTGAACCCTATCTAACCACCGATTTGTAAATGGTATGTCAGAACACTTAACTTTTAATTACCAAATTCATGACAGGAACGGTTGCCCACAGTAACTAAAATAAAAGTTAAAAAGGGATATCAAAGAAACATTTTTATTCAAAGGTATTAAAAACAAAGAACAAAACGAGTATTTCCAAAATATAAATAAAAAATATAATCAGATTATTTTGTCTCTGCTTATCACTGGTTTTGAAAGCTAAATCATTTTTATAATGAAAAAAACTATTATCATAAGCTAAAAACATCTTTTTTCTAAATACTAGATAGGAACATAAACATATTATGGGATAAGTTTGTACTACTTATTAATATTAACGGTAACTCACTAGTTTTTATAAAAAATACTAAAATTCTAAAGTTCATTAAAATTTTATCATATAAAAATAGTAACATTTTACTTAATTAAACTAATAGGACATACAACTACCTCTCCAGATCCAGTGTAATGAGCATTGAACGGAAATGGCACAAGATGTCACCGATTTTATTGTTAGTAATGACATTAAATCGATTTCCATCAGGCTACGTAAAACTTCGATGCCGTCAATATTTTGATCTAAAAATAAAACAACAATAACTAAAACAAAAAATAATAGAAACGAAACAATTGTGACTGTTGTTCATGATGCTATTTGAATAGCCTGTTATATTGTTTAAAAGTATGTCATCCATTTAACAAAAATAATATTTTTTAAATACTATTAGATTTAATCGAAATAAAAAACAATTTGCTTCAAAACTGTACTTCCACGGATCAACCATTTATTTATTCAGATTAAATAAACAGGGCTTTGAAATACCTATCAATTCATATTATATTATGTAGGTACATACAAGAACGAAGAGGACGCCATTGAACTTGTACAACGTAAAAAGCAAAAATACTCAAACAAGATCGTACGCCAAACTACCTAAACGAACTACACTATTGTAGGCGTATATCGCGTGAATTCATCTGCATCTCTAGGTAGTAACAGCAGAAAACAATTTTTAATTAGGTACTAGTAAAACTCACGCCATTTTGATTATGAGACAACGCTTCTTATTTACAAACGATTGATTAGGTACCTAGCTAAGTAATATAATAAAAATGTAACTTACCTTGAAAGGGGGACACAAATGACCCAAGTCGCATTTAATTAATGTATTTTCCATCACAAATACTAACAAAATAGCGACATTGGGTGGATAAAATTTCCCAATAGGACGGCAACAGAAATGAAACTGAACTAAGGGCCCGAGACGGGGACTGGGAAGCGTAGAGCGTCGACGCGGCTGCGCAACTGCTACGAGTTGTAAGAGAGATATTTGATCAAATATTCACAATCTTTAATTTAAAGCAACTCTTATTTGTTTTAAATAATGGAGAGGTTTCGTATCTGTAAATCTTTAAAGCGAATAAATATGTGTTTAATATGGAAAAATGTCTTGCTATCAGAAGGCAAAGAAATAACCAAGAAAAATCAAACACGCCCAAGTGTTTAAATTAAAGAAATTTTATTTAATCTAAATAATTTTTATTTAAAGCAAATAAATAAAAAGCAAAGAAATATTTATTAAGGTTTTTTTCTCACATTTTTATCAGTGCGTGAGAGATCGTGTTAGTTTGTTTATTTAAACTTAAATTTGATCATAAGGTATCGTAATCCGTTCAAGTGACTAAAATAAATTGGAACTAACTGAAACTAACCGAAAGTTGGTTGAACTACTAACCAAAACTAGCCAAAAAAACCAAAACACCAAAACGGGCTAAAACGTGTCGGAACAGGTTACAAACATTAAAATAAGTTAAAACTAACCAAAACGAGCCAAATTTTAAGGACTAACCAAAACTAACCAAGAACATTAAATTTGATTAAAACATAGCGGAACCGATTCAAACGACTAATATAAATTGGAACTAGCTAAAAGTAACCGAAAGTTGATTGAATAACTAACCAAAACTAACCAAAAGCAAATGAAAGCATCAAAACGGGCTAAAATTTATCGGAACAGATTCAAAATATCAAAGTAAGGTAAAACTAACTCAAATTAACCGAATATTGGCGACTAACCTAAACTAACCTAAAACATTAAAATTGGTTATAACGTATCGGAACTGATTCAAATAACTAAAATAAATTAAAACTGAAATCAACCGAAAATTTATTGAACGACTAACCAAAAGTATCCAAAAGAACCAAAAAGGGCTACAACGAATTGGCACAGATTAAAAATATTAGATTAAGTTGAATTTAACCGAAGTCTGGCGACTAACTTAAGTTGACCAAAAACATTTTAACTGGTTATAACGTAGCGCAACCGGTTCAAATGACGAAAATAAATTGGAACTAACTGAAAGTAACCGAAAGTTAATTGAATGACTAACCAAAACTAACCAAACAAACTAAAATTGGTAATAACGTATAGGAGCCGGTTCAAATGACTAAACTAACTGAAATTAACCGAAAGTTGAAGACGTAGGTACATAAAATGAAAAAAATATATATCTATACTGGCAACTAGCATCGCGTGAGTTAAAAAGAAGTCTTGACTAAAATTCCATTAAAATAGAACACAGCAAAAAATAATATGATATAGAGACATAATTCCTACTATAGGTACTCCTTATTCTATATTCTTACATTTTCACGTCTATACCACTAACTTTAACCTATATGGATCGTTAAGAAAATCATTTAATTAGTAAATCGCTTTTTCAGCCAAGTACGTAGATAAAGCATTTTTGACATTAAGCCCTGAAAAGTTTCAGACACTATTTAAAAACTATTATAATCTTTATAATAGGGAAATTAATTATCTTGTCTATATAGGTAAAGTTTTATTTTTCTGTTAATAAATTTGCTTTATATGTAGTTTCTTATTCATGGTTGATTTTAGCATCCTCAAACAAACCGCTGTTGTTGTTATCCAAAATACACATAGGTACCTAAAGTTTTGATTTCTTTACCAATAAAAACGTCTCTACATCTATCCCGAGTTTTCGTACCGTAAATACCTGGTATATATTTTTTGTAAGTATTAAAATTCTCTCTACTTCAGGGGAATTTACCCAAAATATCGGACCATACCGAGGACCATACCTTATTTTTGATTGAATAAAGACATGATATCCTGATAATGCAGCGTCAATACCACCATTTTCAGCGACAACTCTCAAGGCATTGATAGAATTGTAGGTGAATTTGATGTTGCTATACATAAAGTATAAATATAGATAATTCTCTTTAATATACGTAGAATACAAATTCGTAATAATATAGTTCCAACACTTCAAATAAATTAAATATGTTCTCCGGAGTCCGAAGGTTTCACAACCTACACAGAAACACTGAGAAGTATGAGATTTTGGTTTGTTCACAAGCTATTTATTTACCGATGTATAATTTCTAAATTTAAAATTATATTTTTATAGTATAGTATATTGTTTGCATCTTCGTGTTTCATTTAAATTAATAATCCCGTGGTTTGTCAAGTTGGTGGTGCTATTCGCGACATTTTTATAGTCGTATTGCAGTTTTATACTTAACCAGAAGCTGTTACGTTGCACTTCAAAGTGCATTTTGTCTTGATTCTAGTTATCACAGTGTGTAATATATTAGAAGTAATTCAAAATCTAACTATATACGAACACGCATATTTAAATTGCCATCGCCTCCTTCAAATAGCTTTGCCCCAATTTACCATTATCAAAACCGAAGGGAGGACGATTTTAGGGTAAAAGCTTTTTCCAGCCCTAAAAACCAAATAACGAAAATAATTGTTTTGGGTCCTTAGATCAGCCATTACCCTATTTTAAAAGAGAAGTTGGAACGAGACAGAAAATCTAAGGGACGTTAGTTCAATAATTTTTTATTGAGAGAGAAAAATGAACGGTTCCTATTTAGTCTTTTGGGAGATGACAAATTTGTCTTACGTAGATTAATGCTATGGCATCGTTTTTCTTTTGAAAAATTAAGTATATAATAGCTTAGTATATATGATATATTGCAAGCTCTATATATCGCATGCTAATATGTTGTGATAAATATCGTTTGTTATATCTAATAATATATAATCCGAACCCTGAACTTTTAAAAAATGCTCTTATCATCCATTTCATGGAAAAACTTTTAAATTTACAAATACATATTATTCAAAAGTAACGAATTACCATTTGTAAATTACCCTACTCCAATTTAGGTCATGCTAAGAATTAGCTAATAGAGTTGAATTGCTTCCAGCAACTTCTTTATTGCAAGTACTGTTCAAATTTTAATTCTCACAACAATGAGGAAATTTTGTTTGAGGTACCTTTGTTGTAGATATGTTCTATACTGTTGAGGAGGGTTCATGTTTATCTTACAAATGTTTGGCTTTGTCTCCACCTCTGTTTACAATTTTTGGGAAAGTAGAGCCTCTTCGGCTCTGGCTCCAGGGTGTAAACAGCACAAGTGCTAGTTTAGTGACCTCAGCGAAGTTCAGCTTCCCAAACTAACCCATGCAAACCTAAAAGAAACTGGAGAACGGTCGACATTTCGTTTCGAGGAACAAATCTGTCCCCGTTGTCAAGAATGAACAAATCTAAAAATAAAAATGGTTAGTAAATGCAAATAACAGGAAAAAGCTCGTGCAGAATTGTCATGTTTTGAATTCACTTTTTCAAGATGCCAATAATAATGTCAAATCGACTAATTACTAGTTATTGGTATTTTAGGTTAGTGTGATATTGAGATGTTATTAGGCAAATAATTGATCCATTTGTGAGGTGTAGTAGCAAAGGAACCATCATCTTAAAAACGTAAAATTAAAGAAAGAAATTAAAATTTTGTTAAATAATGATGTATGTGTTGCTCCAGCTTCTGTTAGCTTTAACAGCACTTAGTTACCCTTGCTGAAAACTGAAGTTGATAAGAGACAGTTAAAAATTAATGAAACCTTTTAACAAAAATCGATGAATTCTTCCGCATAACACCAAATTGTAGATATATAACACCTCACAAACGAATCAATTATTTACCTAATAACACCTCAATCGAGACCTCAATATCACATTAACCTATAATACTGGTCTTTAAGGTTTAAACGATTTGACCTTATTATTGTCATCTTGTCAAAGTGAATTCAAAACTTGATAATTTTGCACTAGCTTTTTACTGTTATTTGCATTTAGTAACCATTTTTATTTTTAGACTTGTTCGTTCTTGACAACGGGAGCAGATTTGTTTCTCGAATCGTCGACCGTTTTCCACACACAGAAAAGAGTTCTCAAACTGAGGGAATTGACGTTATTCCAAGAGCATATTGACTTTCATATGTGGCAAAAGAATATTACTTTGTGTGGAGAGAAGTATTTCTTCACCTCAGAAAAGAGATCTCAAACTGAGGGAATTGACGTTATTCCAAGAGCATATTGACTTTCATATGTGGCAAAAGAATATTACTTTGTGTGGAGACAAGTATTTCTTCACCTCAGAAAAGAGATCTCAAACTGAGGGAATTGACGTTATTCCAAGAGCATATTGATTTTCATATGTGGCAAAAGAATATTACTTTGTGTGCAGTTTCTTTTAGGTTTTTCAGCTCCGTTAGGGTCACTAAACTAGCACATGTCCTGTCTTCACCTTAGAGCCAGAGCTGAAGAGGCTCTAATTTCCCAAATATTGACAGGCAGTAACTACACTAGCCAAAAAATCGTAATTTGCTCAACAAACTAAACGCTGATAAAAGATTAGTGCAAATCCGACATCGCGTCATGGTAGATTGAGTCGAAAACGCGGCAAACTTTTGAACTCTGGGATTGGATAAACCTTGTAATTCATGGATTCTTGGGTTGATAAGTCAGCTGCTAATGAGGCTCCGGAGTGGTTCACCCCTCGCAAATAATGTATGATCACGACCACATAATATCTTTGAAATGAAAAATTAATTTTGAAATTAAACCTACTAGAATGATAATTAAAAAAAATACATAACCTTAATAAAAACTCACTATTACTAACTTTTCAACTTAATTTGTCTTATATTTGAATGACTACTGATATCTTCTATCCAGATTTGGAAAATGAATTGCTCGATCTCATTGCAAGATTGGGTATAGGCATTTAAAGAGCAATTATTATTATTATTATAGTACCCACTATGGTATTTAATATAAATACTTACCCACTTGAAACAAATATATGTTCCGTAAATCACACATCATTTGTAATATAAGTAGGTACTTACCTATACTAAGCAAGTTAATGCTTAAAGCAAATGATACAAACTTAATAAGCGTCAGGAATATTTAACAGAGTATTTCCTGTAACTTGCACCTTAAAACTAACGCACACTTTGGCTTCAATCCTTTGAAAACATTGAAATCAAACGTATAAATTGGCATTGTCACATCTTACTTTAAACATCTGACTTAACAATAAATCGAGGAGCGGCTCACTCGCCACAATTTGTACATCGATTACGGAAATCGCAAGGATTTCGACCATTTTTAGGCGATTTTGGAATTTCGAAAGGATTTCAGATCGATTTCCGATGGATTTCGGAATTGGCATTGGGCCGGTCCGAGGGGCAGCTCACTGGCCAAAATTTGTACATCGATTTCGGAAATCGCAGGGATTATGGTGATTTTTAACCCATGCTCTCCATAGCCTAAGAAACAGCACAGAATACCAAATTTTATAAATTCTTTCAATAACACAAGCTTTTATCCAGAAATGAGTCCAAAATATATCTAACTATTTTAAGCGATATTTCAAGTAACAGTGCCGCGAACTGTGCAGTCCATTGTGTTACTTCCACATCACCTACACGCTTTATTGTAGGTAAAACTATCGCCGATCTTTGAAAATTCGTAGATTTTGGGATGCTCATCACGAATCTGCAGTCAATTCGATCGGTCAACGTTTCGTTTTCAAGGTATTCATCTTCAGAGTTAAAAACAATATTTTCACGATTAATATGACATTCTGGTAGATTTTGGAACTCTATACTACAAATATGAAGTCAATTCCAAGGTCAATTCGATTGAGCGACGTTTCGTTCTCGAGATAATCATCCTCAAAGTTCAAAACCGTTTTGTCACGGTTTTCCCTTCTTTTAACCATCACATTTGCATCACTTTATACGTTTAAATAATTGATAAAGTGCTTAAAGTGTGTTGGGTTTTAATTAAGACAAGGTAAAATTAGGGGAAAAAACGGTTTTCAAATTTGAGGATGAATATCTCGAGAACGAAACGTTACCCGATCGAACTGATTTCAGATTCGTGATGAGCATCCCAAAATCTACCAAGATGCCCAATTTCGACAAGATCGGCGATAATTTCAGTAGCTGGAAAATTTAAGATATATTTTTCCGGAAAAACCGACAAGGTAACATTGGATTCATGATCTACGACCCAAAAATAGCGGGTATGCAAAAACATCCGAAAAACACTGTCCACACGCTAGTACCAATACTTATAACAACAAAAAATTAAGAAATAATTTTTATATTATCAGAAGACAAAAAGCAAAAAATGTTGTTCAAGAATTTCGACGCGATATCGCTATGGATTTCGAGAAATCCATTTGGATTTCGAATAGGATTTCGTGATTTCGAAAGGATTTCGGATGTGATTTCGAGATTTCGAAAGGATTTCGGATAGGATTTCGGGTTTCGAATCGATTTCCGATGGATTTCGCGATTTCGGAAGGATTTCGAAATGATTTCGAAACGATTTCGCGGGATTTCGGGAGAAAATGTACAGCGATTTCGGGAGTGAGCCGCCCCTCGGGCCGGTCCTATTGACCGGTAATGAATGTGTTAAAAATGGATTTGCTCATGATTAGAAACTAACTAAGCCACAGAATTAAAATCAATATACAATAATTAGTTAGTTTATATTCAACAAAGTTGATTATAACAAATAGGTAGAACGTTCAAATCAAGAAATCTTCTTATAGATTTATAAATTGGCTATTTATTTTTCGAAATTTAAAGAAATGCCAACCTTTTATAGGAATAATTAAATAATTAGAACAACAAACACGGGCCATTTACTTAATCGTGCAAACCATCAAAATGAATTATACTTATTGCGAGGGGCGGCTCACTCCCGAAATCGCTTTACATTTTCCTCGACATTTTCTTCATAGATCCCGCAAAATCCCGAAATCCATCGGAAGTCTATTCGAAATCCCGAAATCCTATCCGAAATCCTTGCGGAATCTCGAAATCACATCCGAAATACTTTCTAAATTCCGAAACCCTATTCGAAATCCAAATCGATTTCTCGAAATATTTAGTAGTATAGCGTCGAAATTCTTGAACAATATGGGCATTATTACCGGTTTTTCCTTTTTTTCTCCTGATAATATAAAAAGGATTTCTTAAATTTTTTATGGTAATTGGTATAAGCGTGTGGACTGTTTTTTAGGATTATATTTGCACAACCCATATTTTTGGGTCATAGAACACGAATCCAAAGTTTTTTGTCGGTTTTCCAGAAAAATAGATTTTCAATTTACCAGTCACTGAAACTATCGTCGATTTGACGAAATTTGGCACCATGGTAGATTTTGGGATGCTCATAACGAATTTGAAGTCAATTCGACCGGGGGACGTTTCGTACTCGAGATATTTTCTCAAAGTTCAAAACCGTTTTGGCACGGTTTTCCCTTCTTAATTGAAACCAACCATTTGAATCACTTTATATGTTTAAATTATTAGTAAAGTGCTTAAAATGTGTTGGTTTTAATTAAAAGAAGGGAAAATCAGGAAAAAATGGTTTTCAAATATAATGATGAATATCTCAAAAACGAAACGTTGCCCGATTGAATGACTTCAGATTCGTGAAGAGCATCCCAAAATCTACGATGATGCCAAATTTCATCAAGACCGGCGATAGTTTCAGTAACTGGAAAATTGAAAATCAATTTTTTCGGAGAAACCGACTAAAAAAACTTTGCATTCGTGTTCTACGACCCAAAAATATGAGGTATGCAAAAAAATCCGAAAAAAAAAACAGTCCACATGCTATTTCCAATAATTACCATAAAAATTTTAAGAAAGCATTTCTGTATTTTCAGAAGAAAAAAGTAAAAACCGGCAATAATGACCATGTTGTTCAATAATTTCGATGCGATACTACTAAGGATTTCGAGACATCTGTTTAGATTTCGAATAGAATATCGGGATTTCGAAAGTACTTCGAATGTGATTTCGAGATTACGCAAGGATTTCGGGATTTCGCGGGATGTCGGAAGAAAATGTACAGAAATTTCGGGAATGAGCCGCCCCTCGCAATAAATATAATAATTCATCTTGATGGTTTGTACGGTTAAGCAAATGGATCGTGTTTGTTGTTCTAATTATTTAATTATTCCAGAAAAGTTGGCATTTCTTTAAATTTCGAAAAACAATTAGCCAATTTAGAAATCTTTAAGGACATATATTGTTGGTTAATTTGAATGTCTTACATTTATAAAGTTGCTCCTATATAAGACATCAGCTTCTAAAATGTTGGTTATTTTACCTACGTCTCTTCTGGTTAAAATCACACATAACATTAAACATGTTGTCAATCATTTATTTCATAATATGTACTGGATTTCTGAACGTATAATAAAAAAACAAGTCAATATTTATTCTAGCAATAATTAAAGCGTTTGATTATACATACATCACTATTGCACCCAGATTGGAAGATATGATCTCTAAACGCAATCAGATGTAAAACATAGGATAACATATACATTTCGTAATAAAAAATAGGGCATATTTACATATATAATTATTTACATAAATTATACATCTTCACTGTAATACGCAATAATCTGTTGGCAACATGTTTGAAGTTTAAAACATTTACATGTATACAAGGTGCATTTGATAATATACTATTTTGAGACATTTGCGATATTTATTAGTGGCATCTTAAAGGCTACCTAAGTCTAGGAAATTAATGTGCATTGTCTTAATTCCTGTCTGAAATATTTCGTTGAAACTTGCTTTATTTATTATGCAATGACACACCTGTCTTCCCGTATCCCGGTCAAATACTCTCCAATTTATTATAGTCATGGTACGTAAATTTAGGTTGAACTGCGTGGGTATGTGAGGTACACCCGCACAGATAAGTATCCCTTAAAACATAGTATGCCTTAGCACGCGTATCTATCATAGTTTAAAATAAACTCAATTGGGGCTCGTTCGAAAAAACCTAATACTGTTGTCAGGTAATGGCACGTGATATCAAAATGGCATTAAGTATACTCGAACGTAACGTGGTTTCAACCACTTGGATTTTACTTTGTGATTTTTTTTATTAATTAAAGGTTTGGTAAGTAACAAATATATTTTGGCTTCCACAATTTATAATATCTTAACATGTGTCACTAAAAAACAATGTAGCTTATTTAGAGCTGTATATAGTGTGGGCGATACATGTTACATGTTATAAGATATTATTATAAATAATAGAAATATAAATATATTTTATTACTTACCAAGCCTTTAATATCAATATAAAAATTTAAATCTATGGATCTCTAAATTAAAATTTTTGCAAACCTGAGGCACTAAATAACTATGAAGATGACCAGGATATAAAATTTCGAGAAAAAGAATCAAGAATGAAGCAATATGTGGAATCTATTATGTCTATCGTTTCAGATATCAGATGAACAATTTTAATCTCGTCTTCGACTAAGTAGGGTAAAATAAAATAAATAATATATAATTGAACCCGAAAAGCAACAATTTTGAGTGAAATAAATATCTTTATTACTATATTTCCTATAATCTAGGATTATAGATTAGTTTGGGTTAGTTCAATATAAACAGAACTCAAAATATAAAATCTTCAAGTTTTAGACCCCAGGGTAGTGCGTGTCTCACTTAAAACTTTGGTAGGGTACAGTAGAACCCGCACAACGCTAAGTGTAATTTCGAACCAGAGAAATTGTCACCTTTTTGCCATCTTGATGTGTACCCATAACATTACTTCGCGTTTTCCCACGGCTGGTGTTTTCCTAGAGCGACACTCTGGGTGTTTTCGACCGGGCCTTTTGTGGCTGTCACTTTAAGGCGAAGCTTCAACTCGTTCTTATGTCGTAACATATTCGTTACAGATGCCAGTAAAACTGTGGCGAAATGCGAAAGCTTTAACCATGCGTAAATTCACACCGGTATCTTCTCAGTGATGCACTTTTTTATTATACTTAGTAATTTCTTAAAAAGTTATTTCGTTGTTTCATTTCAGTTCAGTAGCCAATCTGATTAATTCTGGTGTCGTCCACTTCACAACGTCACTTCAATATTCAAATGAGTTTTTGATTTTAATATTAATGTATATTAGTTAGATAATTTTTCATTCATTTTCCTTTAAACGATTCAGTTTGCTTTTACACAGTGAAATATATTGTAACTTTTAAATTTATCTAATTTTAGATTATTGGGTCAAGAAAATAAAAATAACATATGTAGGTACCTATTACGCAAAAGAAAAAGAAATAATTAAAATTGCTGCTGGTACCAAACATGGTTTAGTATGTCTTGTACTCCATGTATGGTTCTTTCGGAATGGTGACATAAATGTGTACAAATGATTATTTCACTTTTATTAATCGATACTCTCACTTTTCGGTTTACTCAGTTAGTAGGTTATATCTTGGTAGATTGATTACTAATAAATATTTTAATATTATTCAACATCATCGTTCTAGAAAGTAAGTTGTAGGCTATTATTATGAAACATGGGCTAAATGGTTTTCGGAAGGCAGTTCAAAAACTTGATACCCATATTCATTTTATTTAATTCCTAATATACTACTTACGTTTTTACGTTTTTTTTTTATTTAAATCTTTTGCAAATTATTTAAATCATGATTTCAAATCCGTAAATGATTTAAATAATTGCGATATTCCAATCATTCGAAAAATTAAATCATTTTACTTACGAAGATTCAAATTCAAAATGATTTAACTTTTTGAAGGGCAGAAAACGTGAATTTTTCCATCTATTTATGAGTAAAACAATTGGTTTTAAACATTCTTACAAATTCATACAAATATTTAAGAAAAAAATAACACATTTAATAAAAAGATGGTTGTATATCTAGCGTACCACTGCACAGGTAGTTTCGGTTAGTTTGGTATAATTATGAAAATATCCTTTACCTTTTCTATAGTAATGCGGCATAAAACATGTCGAACAAAGCCAGTTTGTTCGTATCTGATGTTCTTTCGTACTGCATAATGCACAGCTCCTCGTGGTACTAAAGATTGGTTGGTGTTTTGCTTCTGCAAGTCTTGTATATGCAGCAATACATTTTTTATGCTTCTTTATTGTACTGGGAGTAAAAATTCCTGAACTACGGATATTTTTGTCCGCTACAGTTATCAGCTATTCAATTACTGACAAATTAAGATCTACCATTGTTAGTTTTTCAATGCTTGTGTATTACAAAAGTTCACAATTTACGCACCTAGGAAAATGAAAACAATTCTTTCGGTCAATTTCGTATGTGGATTTTATCTGACCGAACTTGTTGACCCACAGTTAATGTATTTATTACTATAATTAATAAGAAGTTGTGGACATGGGTACATCTTCTACTAGGTCTTTGTTTTTGTTTTTCTTTTCACTAACGCAATGCCATTGGCTGTTATGACAATTGATGTGTAAACAGACATATCTCTTGTTTTTCCACTTTCCATTTTATGGCTAGAAGCTCGGCTAGAAGTCCTCTATTGCTAGTAAAATGGTCATATCGCCTCTTTAGTGCAACAACTAGGTAACTTGAAATTCATAGTTTTGAGTAAAATCCACTTTAAAGATTCAAATCACAAAAAAATTACACCTGTTAAGTAATTAAAAATATTTAATATCTATACAGATATATATATATATATATATATATATATTGCATATCAAATTATGATTTGTTAATTTTAGAGACAATTAGGTTTTGATATATCTGCAGAATTTGATCAAAAACTTGAGATATCAAGTTGTTGACCAGCAACATTATCTTCACGACAACATGGAATATATCTGGAATCTGGAAATGATATAAGAGGGTGGCCTTGAAATGTCACGGTAGTTATTAGGCCCCATTGTACCCCTGTGCGTCCTTGCTAGGTCAAGCAATTCATCCAGGACATTGCCCAGCCTAGGGTTGTAAAAAAGGCCTCGATGTTGCCCGAGGAGGTTGTTTTGAGAAAAGCCATCGTTCTTCCAAGATGGATTTCCTTAGTTCCAAAACAGTGCTGCAATCGCGAAGCACATGCTCTACTGTTTCATTCTCCTGTTCAGAGCCTCTGCATAGAGGTGTGTCGCATAACCTCATTGTGTAGAGGTTAACTACCAGTGCCCAGTCAGAATTCCTGTCATGAGTCGTAGGCTCTCATTTGACATACCCAGGTATGCCTTTGTTGCTACAGACACATTAGGGTAGCTTAGTAGCTTCCTGGCAAGAACAGCTAGTTATTTCGTCCATTCTTGCTCTAAAGTCTTTATGGGTGATCTTTTTATCATATGTATCAACATCGCCATAAGTAAGTTTGAAGGGCCAGCTCCCATAATGTTTGAACGGCTGCCGCTGCCTTTCTAGTCAGTTTATCCGCTAACTTGCTATCTTCGCACTGTGCATGTGCACCCTGCACACAAAAATTCTGTCGGGCGGCATCCTCCAGTGAATTGAGGCATTCTAGTACTGACCTGGTTGTAAGTTTATAACTTTTCAGGTCCAGTAGTGCTTGTCTACTGCCCGTTTAGATTAGTTTGTCCTCAGTATTCCTGCGAACAATCTCTTTTGCGGCTATGAATATAGGAGCAAGTTCAGACTGGACTATGCTTGCGTGTACCTCTGTAGACCATTTGAGTTCAATTCACAAGCTTCGGGAGTAAATTCCATAGCCTGCTCCTTCCTGGGTTTTTGAGCCATCCACGAAAATGTTAACCGCACCTTCGGTTATGGGCTCATTTGTTTTATTTGTACATCATAATATGATAACCCAAACTATATCATAATTTGTCAAAGACAAACTTGAGAGTTATGCTGTCTGCGCTGGTCTGCAGTAGTGGCACTCTTCCGACGTTGTTCTCATTGCTCCCGGTATAATAGTTAGGCAGGCAATTCTCTGTACCTAAATGAGCTTCATTGCCATTTTTTGTTGACTCTTGGACCACCAAGCTACGGCTCCATAGGAAATCATGGGTCTTATGATAGCAGTGTAGATCCACGTTACGATCTCGGGTTTCATACCTCAGGTTTTTCCCACGGTCCTGCGGCACTGTTCATAATAAATGTATGCCTTCTTTAGTCTTCGTTGTGAATGAAGATTCCAGGTCAATTGGGCATCGAAGGTGACCCCAAGTTATTTTACTTCAGACGCAAAATTTAGGTGTGTAGTGAGGCGAGTCGGAGGCCGCACTTGCTCCGTCCTCCTGTTTCTGGTGACAAGCACCATCTCCGTCTTCCTGGGCTAAACAGACAGGGACTCCCTACACCACTCTTCTACTAAGCAAAGGGCTCTCTGCATATGATTGCACAGAACACCTTCGAACTTTTCATTGAGCAGTCTCATAAGATCGTATGCATATGCATTGGCGTCGAATCCATTTGAGTTGAGGCGATGCATATTTGTATTAACTAAGGATTGACAATCAGAATGTAATCTTTCTGCATTAATATTTTCATTATCATCGCTCAAATAAAGATTTTGCATCATTTCAGCTTTAGTCATGTTCTTAGGGGATAAATGGCAAGTGGTCAACACGTTCCTCGATTTCACCTAAAAATTTAAATTTGCTCCCTGCTTTACAAAATTTGAAACAAAAATTCTCTATTTGGGCGGTGGTATGTGGTTATGTATAGGAATGTAAAGTAAAGTTTTTATAAAAAATTATCAAACATTTAGAACCAATTTGGACATTAAAACATTTCTAGATACATATTAAATCAAAATATGCTTACAAACATACTCTTTTCATATATAATATCTATTATATAATCAGTTCAATGGTAAACAAACAATTCACACACGCGTGAGCTCGTCAAAAGCATAAAACATTTTTATTCGATGTCTCAGCGCCATCTCAGACTGAGTGGATAAACTAACAGGAGAACGTATTAAAGGCGGTTCATATTTTCCACCATTGCCCGTTAAATAAAATAAAATTTGAGTACCCGTAGATATTATGAACCATCATCAGCTAAAGGTGTTTTTTGGTGGCTTATTTTTTATACCGTTGCCCTCGAAAGATTTGAATGATTTTAATACTCAAATCATTTAAAAAGATCGGACTACAAAAGCTCTTTTCCATGTTTTAACTAAAAGTGCAGCTTGCATATTACTATCTCAGTTAATAGTGATCTCTTGCTAGTTGTTAGAGCCTATTTTCATAAAATTAGCACAACATATGTTTCCCCTTTGTAATGTCTTGATATATTTTAATAAGAATAAGTTTAAAACTGTTTTAAATTCTCTAAGTTGTAACAGAATGTGTGGAATATGTAGTTCAATTTTATATTAGGATAAAATCAGGTTAGGCAAATATTGTCCATTGTATTGCCACTACTGCCCGCTAGGTGCTTAAGAAACACCAGCACAAGACTACCAAAGCTTCTTGGACTGATCATTTTATATAGTCTGCAATATAGGCAATACAGGAAGGTGAAGCTGTTGGGGAAACAACTTAAAATTATACGATACCATTCACCTGTCTGCGTAGCAGGTGAGACCTGAGAATAATATGCCTCCAGATTAGGTAATAAAAGACTTGGAAACATTGATTTCTTAGCGTCAGTTTCAATATCGATGAGATTGGCATAACATCTGTACATAAACCAGTCATTTAGAGTCGGAAGCAAGTTGACATCATAGCAAGCTTGGAAAGAGGTAAACTCATTACCGTATACATTGTCAAATAAGTACTGCTCATTTGTTCACCACCGATGGCTTAGAATGTCTCTTGCGTTGGAAGAAAATTACCTTACAGGCTGCATATAGAGCTACACTGAAAATGAATGGATAAACTAGGAATTAATTACAGTCTGAATGTAGCGTTTTAATCAATTTACAAATGCCAATAAAAACAATATGGGGCTTTATGTTGTTGATAAGCATTCAACCCACACGTCCGTGCCTATTTACCATGTTATGCCGAGTTCAAGGTATTATATTAAGCATTCCATCACGCCTTCAGTCTTTAAGCATTTTAAAGATGCCTACAGCAGAGGATTAAATAGTTTATTAAATATAATCGTTATATAACAGATATTCCAGGTATAGAAAGACTTTTTTATAAGTAGTTACTCATCAATTCCTCTCTTCTCGACAAACTTGACTTTGATCCCGAGCAATCATCCGAATTCATAATTGTATAGCACTAGAGAGCTGACCGCAACTATCTGAGGACAAATTTGGAACCGCAACCAGGATATTCAGGAATGAAAAACATAAAACTAAAAAGCAAATTTGAAACCAATATTTTATTTCAAAGATGCAATTACCAAATGGAGGAAACAAAGGTCAGAAATTCTGATATCTACTCGCATGAAAGAGGAACACCATTTGAATGAAGCAAATGTAGAAAGGTGAAAGGCCAAAAATGAGACTCTTAGATTGGGGAAGAAAGATGCAATAAAAAGATATGTAATGTAAAAAAGACGTCAAGCTATAACATATGTTGTTAATTATGACAACTTCTTGACCATATTAAGATGCCGGATAATGATTGGAAATAATTGGTGATTATACTAATAACAAGCCTGGTGGTTAGGTAAATATAGTTTAGCTGGAATATAGTGGAAAGCAAAACATAACACATAAGGAAGGAATGTGGTTCCAACGCGTTGTTTCTGGATAGTCGGCCAATATAATCAGTACTGGCGTTGATCTACCTCACATATATATTTGCAACTTTTGTACACCGTAGATTTCTGATGTTAGTTTCTATTTGTTCGCAATAAATATGTTTTGTAAACAATAAAAAGTATAACATTTAAAAAACGAAGTAAGCTTCTGAGTGCCATGTCACTATCATTCAGCGATATTTACCCACTGCCGCACTCCATCATTTAATAAAGCTTTTAAAAATATTTATTTTTCATTGTTAACAATTCAGAGTACAATTTTTTTAGTACAATTATATTTTAGTCCAAATTGGAATCTACTATTTAGAACTATGTACTTTTCGACTTTTGTAACGATCAAAACTTAAAGCGGCTTTTTCTCGCTATCGTTGCTTAATCAAATAAATAAAGGATAAAGTCGGGTAAAATCTTGGTGAGGGTTAAGCTTTATAAAATATATTTTTTTGCATACCTATCATCCGAACAGGTAAATACGGTCAAGGTATTTTTTTCTTGTTATTATTTATAAACGTTAGTTGTATATGGCCACGCATCCCCTTTCTGTGGGGTCAGTTGGCCAATGCAATAAGGGAGAGATGACCACAATATAAAAATGAAAATGAAAAGAAAAATGTGAAAAAAACATTATATTTATTAGAACAAAATTTAAAAAAACTGCCCTTTACTGATTTGCTTTTTTTTTTAAATGCGGTTTTACCACATTTTTGACAAGTTTTTAAATAGGGAGCGCAATTTTCATGAAACCAGTTCTGACATATTATACATTGCAACCAATCTTCTCATTTTCTCATGTTGTTATAGCCTTCTCCGCATCCTACATATTCAGTTTCTTCTACCTCCAAAAGGGTATCACTTTCCTCTTCATATATCCTCCTCCTCATTAGCACTTGGCGAAGGTTTCCTTTTTTTGCCCAATTTTTGTTTTCGGGGTGTCCTTCTTAGCTTTTTCCCGCATCTGTCTTTCACAGTCGTAATGTGGTCAGGAGAAGTTGTTATAGTAGTAGCAACGGCCTTTGGTCTGTTTTTTGCGGAAACAACTATCTTGGGTGTCTGATTAATCTGATTTTAAGGTTTCCCAAGTTTCACATCTTGAACAGATGTCCCTTTCACTGTAGTTGACCATCAAAGTTCTGTATCAGCATGGCTATAGGATGTCAGTTTTCAGGTATCAAATTTGGAACAGATGTCCCTTCCGGAGCTGTACATCGGGATTCTGAAGCAGCACGGCTGCAGGATGGCATCGAAACATCCATCATAATGATTGGGCATCTAACGTCTTGTATTTTTTCAGCGTTCCTCTCTTAAGAGTTCGATTGTTCAGTATTCGTTACTTGTGTGATTGTTCTCTGCTTTTTTCGATCTTACTATTGATCAGAATACTCAGTTTCTGGTATGGTCGGGTACAGAATTAAGACTCCAGGGAAGTATACCAGTTGCGCTGAAGCCGGACATTGCATTTCCAGCGGTCGCTGACATTCCCTAGCTTTTCGTTAAAACTTCACCAAATTGGAGTCGCCTAGTTTTCTTCCGGGGTAACTCCGCATCCATTTTCTGCAAGCTTGATAGTACAAGGACTTAAGAGACTTAAAAAACCCTATCGAGTGATTGAAAATAATGAATATAGTATGCGCCTTCACGTGGCAAAAAGTGGTTTTTTAAACCTATTCAAAAGAATTGTTGCAGTAACATAGATTCCACTCGCCTTAAGTTCTTGCCTTTAAATATCTACAGACAGGCGGTAGAAAAAAACCCTCGGCATTACAGCAAGTTATGCACGAGATTGTTTCACCCTTTTTTCCTGATGTCACTGTAACAATATCCTTTGCTCCTTTTTCGGCTAAAACGTGGAGAGGTCGTTTACTTAATTGAAGGCCTATTTCATCGACATTAGAAATGCACCCAGGTTTGTTGGCAAGCTAATTACTTCCAGTGTTTCTTGCAGAAGATTAAAATAATTTCCCACATCTAAACAGTTCATGCCCTTACCTCGCCCAGCCTTGCCAATAGACAAGTCGGGATGTCTTCTCTAAAAAGACCTAAACCAATCGAAACCGGCATATCCTTTTTTTTATTGAACTTGTGATTGATTTGTAGACTTTGTGCAAAATTATAGGCAAGTTTTTGAACATCTGGTACCGTCAGAGGAAAAACGTATTTTTGTGGCCCTTTAACATGCTGCCTCAATTTATTTTCATTTGATTCTCCCAACATGCTATCTGGTCCCATTTTACCAGTCGTCGACACATTATTTTTGTATTTTCTTTCCAAGGGTTTTTTCTAGAAATCTCATAATGTCTTGAAGCCCCGTTTCTGACAGCTTCAATTGCTTGCCGCCGATTTTCTTCAGTATAATTTCCACGATTTGAGTTCTTTCTTTTATACTTCGTTGGCATTTCTCCAGAGCACAGTGAAAATGACGTCAAACTGTAAGGACCCAGACGTAAAAAATACTGTTTGGTGGCCACCTCACCCGAATGCTAGGGAGAGATGGCCAACGCGACACACCAAACCCGCTGCATATTTTTAACTGTTGTTTGAGGTTAGAACTATCTAATGAACATTGTCTTTTGGACGGTTTAATATGACCTTGACGTAAACGAAAACATACTGGCCGTACTCACAGATAACGATTTACTGCGGGAGAGGGCAGGCAGCGCCATCGCACGTCCCGTAGGAATATTTAGTAATACAGAGTAGTCCATAAAATCGGGGTACATCTCAACTTTAGTTTTTGAAATGGAATGCTGGAATGAATTTTTGTTCGATGTTTAAATTCTTTATAAAATTCTGAGTATTTTTTTTTAAATATTCTATACTAATATTCAACTGACTTCAGAATATTGTCGTTTGAAAATTGACATTTCACACATTATGATAGGCTGTAGAATCTAAACAGCTGAATTTAGAGCGTAACGATTTGCACATTCCTATCTTAGTTTTTCATAATATATCGTCTGTCAAGAACTTTCGGTTTATTAACCGGAAGTATCAGAAAACCGGGAAATGTGAACTTTCGGCTAAACCGATAGATTATGACAAGCTAAGTTAGGCAAACCGTTTCGCTTTCAGCTTTCAGCTAAGCCGTTTACATTTTACAGCCAGTCCTATTATGTGGAATGTTAGTTTTCAAATGGCATACCTAATTCCAAAGAGAGTTGAAAGTCAACATAGAGGATGTTAAATGAAAAATAGTCATAATTTTAAGAAGAATTTAAATACAGAATAAAATTGGAGTATTTATTCCATTTAAAAATCTGAAGTTGAACTGTGTCTCGATTTTTTTGTGTTCCCCTGTATAACGCTAAATATTCTTAAAAATTTGTAAAAAACGGGAAATAATAATGACGGGTTGGAATCGATTTTCGAAATTATATTTTGAGTGTTCCATTCTTTTTGCCCACGCTCTCTATATTTTTATAACTAATAGAAACGGATATCGAAATTATAGATTCTCAAAAGTTTTCTGTGTGCCTAAACTACCCAAACTGGTGTTACGCATTCTGACTTTACAGATGTTCTATTTAGAAGACGTTTGTATAAAGGAAAACCCCCATCATGCAGGAAAATTTAAATATTATAGGCTACGTTGTAGCATTTACATGGTTGCCAATCCCCAGGTGAGAACAGTTTAGATTAGTTTAAATCTTTTGCATCATTTACCTTTCATAAATGTTAAAGGAGTCGCTATAATTTGGATCATTTTCCAAAACTTTCTTCGGTGGAGAAAGCTTTTTATTATATTTTTGAAATAATCATCAAAAGTTATGACAGCTTTGCAATATCTAAATATTGTTCAATCAATATTTATCGAGTGAGATTAATTTGTCATCATTATGAATCGAGAAGATCAATTCATCTCCAGAATTTGATTTGTTTGCCAAAATTATTTTCCTCTTAAAATGTCATTATTTCCCCAAATCTGTTCTATAGAAATTTCATTAAATTTAATATTGTGTAGTTACTTTCTAAAAAAGTATGAAATATGAGGGCAGGTTACTATTTCAATAACACATTTTCGTTAAATCTGCCATGCTCTTTTGGCTGCAAAAAATCAGTTTGCAGGTTTCAAGTAATAAATCAATGTTAATTAAAATAGGTATTATATTTGCTATAGCTGACTCGCTTTATTTAAAGTCGGACTTGCGGCTGATGCAGTTCGACGGCTGAGGGGCAGAGGAAAAAAAAACCTACAAAAGCAGGTGGCGGCGAAGGCCGGCAGTAGCAGTAGTTATGTTTTTAACTGTTTTGATAGGCGCTGAGTGAAATCAAATTTTTTTATCGCATTCTTTTCCAAACTTATTACCCGTGCTGTTGACTTTTAAGTGTATTGATATGTAGTTCTTGCTTATGGCAACTCGAGTGAAGTGGTTATAATACACATAATGGGGTGTGTTTCAGACAAACCTGTAGTAATTTGAAAATGTCCTTCATTTAAATAAAACTTTCGTAAACTTTGTGACTTTTTATCGTATTTTTTTTTTAAATTATTACACTGTTAACCATCCATAATTTTATCCAAATCGAATTATCATTATCACATGAATGTCACCCAATGCAGTATACTACAGACTGACAATGGCTATGATTGTCCGGAAAATAGGTGAGGAATTATGCAAATCAATGAGAAATCGGAGTATTTGAATATATCTTGTAGTGTTAGTTTCCATAAATATTCCAAGCGTCACTTTCAAGCTCAAAAATGTCTATTCCAGCTCAGGTTTAACTCCCAGATTTATGCTCTGAATTAATTATGACTCAATAAATAAGAAAGATGTAAGGTTTGGGTACTTTTTGTGATGTGGAAGTAACAAAATAATAAAAGACTAATTCTTGAGTACCTAAGTATATCGATACCTACTTACAGTGTACCAACCATTAATAAACACTTTGCCAAAAATAATTACTAATAATTGCATAGGATATTATTTAGAAGTTACTATGGTAAATTGCAAAGAAAGAATAAAAATTAACCTGATCGGTAACGTTTGACTAATATCTTCTATTACATTTTAAGTTTAGTCGATGACAAGTAGCAGCTCTTTTGACCAAGTGAAAGTGAATATATAAAAACTCATTTATTAAAAGTTGTATTTGGTCGGCGAAACTAAACACTTGTAAATGCTGCATTTTGACTTTAAAACAGTGACATAAACTAGAAGTGTATAATATATATTAAAATGGCTACTCCTGAAGTTACAACCAGTAATCCTTCGCATGGTGGAGTGCTATACTATGTTGTTAAAGTGCCTAAAGAGGAAGACAGGTAATAAGATCTTATAATTATTTAATTTAATTTTAGATGAACATTAAACATATACATTATTTCAGCCATGTCCATAATAAATAGTAGAGGTTAATATGGTAATTATGTTATAATGTTTGACAGTGGTGTATCCGGAAATTTTCTCTGGGGGTGGGGGGAGGTTGGTTTTATGCGTATGGGAGGGGAGGACACAGGGAAGGGAGAGGGGAAAAAATCTAATTATATATACTTGTCTAATAAATGAAATGAACTAGGCCACGGGCAGATAAGTAAAACGATAAAAATTGTTGTCATTACGTAAGTCATTAAAACAATGACATTAGATAAAGATTCAATGGTAATTATATTTCATTAACTAAGAGAATAATGCAATATTAGCCATATTTAATTGAATAATAAAAAATCTATAAAAACGCAATACTGTTTTAGCAAAAGAACATTATACTCCTATGAAAGAGACTTATTATAGAGTAAACGTTGTGCCCATTGGAACATTCTATTTGAATCGTGTTATGAAATCCAATGACACTATATATTTTAAACAATACTGGAGCAATATCATCTTCCAAACATAAGCTTTCATTTGTATTAATTATCACATATTTTGAATAATACTGAATAGAGCTCACGACTGAATTATTGAGGAAACGATAATCTTTTTCTGGGTATTAATTTATAAAAGAAGGTAAGTAAATAATAATAAATAAACACATAATATATGAGACATTTTAGGGAACTGATATTTTTGGGTAATTTTTTTGAATCTTTGGATACTTTTTTTTTAATTTTGTATTTTTTCAAATTTTGTTAATGTTTTTGGATATTTTCTGATTTTTTTTAAATTAATTTATCATAATATTGCATAATATGTCACTGCTTCCCCTACGGCGGGCGGCGTGCCCTAGCTAAATATTAAGTCTTACGTCTCGCCTATAGGTAGATGACTTCCCTGGCACAAACTCAGATTAGTAAGTCAGCTCTACCAAACATTGACAATTTTTTTTAAATTTTGACAATGCTTCCAAAAGTAACAAAACATTTCGAAAATCTTCAAGATGTTTGAATATTTTTTATTTTAATTTTAAATAAGTCGATATATATTATTGTTTATGGTATTCTTCTAGCTTTTGTAACCCTGTTGCGCAAAATGTTATTAATTATTTTCTCCCATGATAATCGGAACATTCACTTTTCACTCACAGGAGGGCAGAAATATTGCTAAAATGCGGCATATTCCCGATTTCCAACTCTATCTGGACTCGAAATGTTTGTTCAATTATCGTAATTGCTATTAAACAAACCTACGTGTATATTATGTAGTTGTAAACGTTTAATTGTTTCGGTTGAATTTCTAATTATGTTAGAGTTCTTTTGTTATAATTTTTTTGGCTCGCGTTTCATTAAACATTATATCTTCGTTTGTTACAGAATAAGTAGTGTTTCTAGTTAATTATCTTGTAGATTGTATAAAGAGGTTTACACCTTAGGTATGTACCATACAATAGTAATGGTAATAAATGCCTCCTATTGAAATAGCGGAAACAAATACGAAGTAATTAAATATCAGATTCGGGGCTTGCGTTACATAACTATAATAATATGTATTTAACGCAAATTAAATAATGACTAAATATATCCAGCAAAGTATGATGAGATGAAAATGTTTACTTTTAAAGGGAAAATCATAGTAAAGATTATCAGGTTTTGAAGAAAACATTGTCAGTATTGAGATACTTAATTTATTTCCAGGAAACTTGAAAAAATAAATAAACTGCCTTAATATTTTTCAAACTTTAGGAACGAACGTAAGTAAGCTTTGTACGGGCAAATAAAATAAATTCTTTTTTGTTTATCACTTCCAAAAAATATCCTTTTATCAAGCTTATAAAAGCATTTGCTTTTCATAGATTGTGACGGAGTTATTTAATATATATTTTTCAATTACTAGTTTGGGCTAGAAAACATAAAGGTTGTAGGGATTTACTGGTATTACCTTTAGGCCTATCGCGTGAAACAAATGCACGTAACAAGCAAATAATACAAATGATACCTTTTTAATCCAATAACCAGTATATTTAATTTTATCTTAAAAAATATTCTTTTTTGAATTCAAAGATGTATAACTTGTTGATGTTTCCTTTAACCGTTTTGAAACATTCCAGTGTTAAATATTGTCAAAGAGGAATTGGACTCGCCCTAATCGTGTTTCCTTGAAAAAAGTACTCGACCTAGAGGTACAACTTGGAACAGTTTGCTAGTAACCTTGTATTTTATTTAGTGTTATACTATACACTATAGATGTATATTACTTATATTTCCCTAATCGAAGAAAAGATTTCTTCTCATTTGTGAAAACCGATTTATTGCTTTTTCAAAACTCTGTCTTTATTGTTATCCACAAATTCTCAGACTCTGTGAACGCTAAGCATACAGAGACCAGAGAGTCTCTCCTCAGACATGGTTGATCTCAACCAGGTTTTTACACAACAGGGGTTACTGAAAGAGTCTTTCAATTGTTGTTTTCGTTTTGTAAGAAAATAGTCAATGTAATTTTCAGGTACCTAGGCATGTTTCACTGAATTTGAAACTTTTACACTAAGCGTTATTTTAATTTTCCCGCCCATGACCAATCACGCGAATATATGTTTAATTCAAGTTAATATGGGAGTACGTTTTTCTTTTCATTAACCACTCTTTGCACCACACATCACGTTTCTTCCTTCGAAATCCAATTTCAATGTCTGTGATCAATTCAGTTTTCAAGTAAATAGTTTGCGCTTAAAGTGAAATTCTCTAAATTTCGAACACTTATTCGTACACACAACTAAAAATAGATCAACTAAAATAAATATAGACCAATAAAATCTTTTAAATGTTATGTTAGCATACCATGTAACCGATATGTTGATTTGAGAATTACAAAAATGTTTGGGCAACGTCTGGAAATAAAAGCCTTTTAAAAATAGAACGGCTTGTTGAGTAGTCCAAAATTTAGGTCAAAATCTTACCAAATTTAATAGTAATATAACCCTGTAAAATTTTATACGTTTAGATAATATATTTAAAAAATTTGGTTCTCTACAGAACATATCTTCAAAGCTAATTTTCTACAGACTAAGCAGCTAGATAAACAAAACATTCGAAATTTACACAGTATATTAAAATCAAAAAATCATTCTTTTGATATAAATGCATTAAAAGATAATTTATTGCTAAACCGAATTGATAATAATATATAGGATACACCAGTTTTAAAAGACCATATTTTTTCGCACGAGCACAAAATCAGGAAACGATCCGCTTGCAATGCAAATTATACATTAATGCAATTTATACCATCGAAAGCAACAGCGGTTATAGCAAATTCTCAGCATATTTTCGTTTTTGTCTTAAGAATGGCCATTTTTAAGAACTGCCTTTGAAGTACTACATTTTTTACGTGAAGAAAAGTTAGTTCACTTTTCCGGCAAGCTCAAACCACTCCAACAATTAATGCCATCTGAAATAAAAAATAAAAAATAATAGTAGCGTATAGACTTTATTAAAAACAAATAGGTAGAAAAAGATATAGCGATGACGGTCAACAATAATGGCTTAACCTACCTTATTGATTAAATGTTGCGCACCGGCAGGTTCTCTCAGAAAATTGGCTTTTTACTTAAAACTTGCGATTTTTAAGGCAGATAATCTTCAGAATAGCGTTTTATAAAGGCCAGTAAAGTTGTATATTTCTCATTGTCAATATTTCTTTTTAGGGACCATACGGATCTTAGCATCGAATAGATGTTCCATAATGTTGAACTCTTAATTTTCTCCTTTTTTTTTGGAAATGCGCCAACAATTTGGCAAATGCGTAATTCCTTTTTGTCACACATGGCAATAGCCATGGATCACCAAGGAAAAGAAAAGATTGTATGACAGCAAATATTTATTCTGACGTTAAGATGCTGTTCATTATTATTTTCCCGCGTTGCAAGAACCGCCATAAACTTAGTTATTTAAAGTGAAATAACTGAAAAACGGCTAGTCCAAACATAGACAAAGTAGCTATTTTTGAAAAACGGAGGCTAAGGAGATTTTAAAACTGTATAAATAATATATAGGACATTCTACTTAAAAAAAATAGGAAATTCCAGTTTTTCTTGTTTTCCGATTTTGGGTTAGTTTGGGTTAGTTAGTTTGTTTTTCTGCTTAGTTTCTTCAACATTTTCAGGAAAAATGCTAAAACTTTTATTTGAAATTTTGTCTGTGTCTCTTTAAATAAAGTTTCTAAAGGGGTGGCAAATTGTAAGGAAAAATCCTATATAAAATTCTGGTTTAACTTACTATAGGGTTAACTTTTAGAATAAATGATTGTGCTAAATTTATTTTAAAAAAAACGCATAACTTTCTTCGTAAAATAATAGTGCCTAGTGCCTGCGAGCTATTTTTTACGCACGCGTAAAATAGACCTTTTAAATGCAGTGCGTAAAATAAATTACTCCACACACTAGTGAATAAAGTAAATCTGACATATTTTTGGACATTTAGTGCAGTGCGTAAAGTAATTTAATAATATTTTTATTTTTTCATAAATTTTTAGGCAAATTTTGTATGCTACTCATGTGTAAACTACCCTTTTTTATTCATGGGAGTATCATCATGCTCCTATTCATAAAAAGGGTCGCTCTACACATTTGTTGCATAATAACTATTTTATCCCTAAACCTTTTTACGAAAAAATACGTCATACATTGCCAACACTGTATGTACTGAAATTATACTCAAAAAGTCGCTATTATGAAACCTCAGTAGAAAAAATGTTTTGTTTTATCTTGCGTTCAAAATTATTTCATTTCGACTTTTAAAAGAGGGTCTAACCCAAACTACAGATGGTACCAGTGGTCCAGTTTGATACTATCCTTGGTCCTAAAATGGTACCATGTGATAGCTCTTTAAAAGTTAAGATAAGAAAGTGCAAATCGTGCAATCTTCAACTGTTTCTCTCTGTACCTATCCAAATTGTCCAAAAGCTCGATTTTCATTTCTTTCTGTCTTCTAAACTAATAACTTTATGAATAGGGTAGGATCAGTAACGCCGAAGTGTTGTTGGTATGATACATGAATTAGGCTTTGAATTTTAGGTAGAATCTAAAAATGTGAAGGTTGTTTAGGTGTTCTATTTGAAATAAGAAAGTTGCTATTAGCTCTGGCTAAACTAAATACTCTGTATATTACAAATTGTGATAGGATAAAAACATACTAAGTATATTCTAAACAACTTTTGCTCAAAGAGATTTTCCTAATTATAAACTTTAAAGAGTTATCTGGATCACCTTGTACAAGGTGTTTCGCTATAAATGGATCCCTTTTTTAAGTTTTTAATTGGACATTTTGGAAAAAAGTCTTTATTAAAAGTTGTAAGGTTTATCGGGGGATAAATAAGAAGTATTTATAAACTTATTTTTATATCTACAGGGTGTCCCAAATACACTTATTTATATTGTATTTGTACACGTTAGTGGGCCCAAATGGGGCCCTCCACTGCGACCCTTGGACTATTGTGGCTCACATCTGTGGTTTCCACTAGGCCATCCTTTTTATGAAATCTAGCTTTCTGTAGTGGACAGTTTTCAAATCTGCAAGTGTAATTTGAGAATTTCCAAACACAGATTGTCTGGTTCTTTACATTGCTGGACAGTAGCATAAAACATAATCCAGTGTTTCTTCGTCCTCCAAGCACAAGCAGCATTCCATTTCTTCGGAAAGCCCTATCTTGTGCATGTGGCGTCTTAGTCGACAATGAACATACCAACTACAACCTGCACCCGTTGTCGTCCAAGTTGAAGAAGTTGTGTAGTTCTCACTCCTGATGGTAGATTCACTGCCATCTTTGAATGAGTTAGGCCCGGTAACTATCTACATTTGTCTACAAACTGCTGTTGTGTCCATCTGGAGAGGGCTGCTTTAGCTGTGTTATGAGCTAGTCCCATCACTGGTTCTGCTCCTATGAAGGCCGCTGCGGACACTTGCTTCGCAGGAGCATTAGGTTTTTCGTTGCTTTCATATCCTGTATGTTCAGGTATCCAGATCATGTAAGTTTATTTTCTCTACCTAGTTTGGTGAGTAGTTCCTGGCAGTTCCATACTGCCTTGGATGAACAAGGGGTAGATTCAAGAGCTTTAAAAGCCGCTTGACTGTCCGAGAATATTTTGATTGACTTTCCTTTACGATGAGCCATTGTGCAGTCATATCAATAGCTTTAACTTCAGCCTGAAAAATAGTTGCATGTTTGCTTAGGGAACACTTAAGCTCAACCTTACCATTTTTATTCCATGCTGCGGTTCCTGCTCATTGGTCTTGGAGCTGCCAGTGAACTATTGTTCTCAGATGTTCGGAGTCTTTTGCCCTTTCGTTCCCTTCTGGTAGGAGGACGTCTGAGGCATGGTAATAGTTAGTTGTGTTAGGCATTACATCTGATGTTAGACCCAACACAAAGTCCCGCTCATTGGCGTTTTTCGACTTGTTGGGCACCATGATATCGCCTGCGGATTGTTGATCTCCGCCTGTGTCAATCTATACGTAGCCCATCTGGCCTCCCTCTCCAGTACTATTTGGAGAGGTGGCACTCAAGCGGTGTGTAGTGCCGATGCCGAAGAGCACTAACTGCCAGACACGCTTAACAAACACGTAACAACTATATATGACTGCGTTCTATCTCATTCTCTTATCTACATCCTATAGATCTCTTTACTGTCGCTTTTTCGTTTCATCGAGTCTCATATCACACCCATGCTAAAGCAGTTTTCACTTCAAGAATCTATTAGCGGCTAAAAAGTGTTTCCAAAAAGAATACTCTATTCACCACACTGGTTTCAATAAATAGTTAAATACTTAACCACCGAACATTAACAATAGACTAGAAGGTTCACTCTAAGCCCCGCCCCCAGCATTCCCCTCCTTGCCCCGTCGCGGGACCTGGTGAAATGCTGGTTAACCGCCCAGACCTCGTCTAAAGTCTGGCGTCTCGCCTTTGTAAGCGGTACATCAAAAGTGCCGACTGAGAGGAGAGTGGACCTTCTAGTCTCTTGTTAATGTTCGGTGACTTAACTATAGAACGTGCAGTACTACTACCCTGATGCACATATTACAATGGTACCAAACTTTATTCCTTTGGCAAAATGGCCAAATGCAGTTAACGAACTTTTAATTATTCGTTTAATTATTTTACGCCTCTAGCAAAGCGTGTTATATTTACATTTTTATATTTGTTATTGTGTCTACGTTGAATAAATGAGTCGTCGAAGCTGCTTAATATTAAATAGATTGGTATCAAATGCAAAGCTATGTTTGTTTGGACTCTATTCCATTCAAATCCCAATAAATAACAATAACTAGTTATATAGTCATGCGGAGATTAAAAACTCTCATAATTCCAAACTAATTACAACGTTACCCAAGGTCGGATTATTATGACCAATATTAATGGGGCCCATGCATATTGGTTTCAAAAATAGATTGTATCTAACCTATTTATAAATTAATGGCATCTATATTGATTTTCTCAGAAAATTGCTAGGAACGTAATAAAGCAGGTAATATGCAGTGAAATTAAAATCTAATTTTCTGCCAATTTAATTTTTGGTACTATGCTAAATAGATTTCAATTGCTCCATGATGTTTCAAATTATTTTTTTGTTCTCTTTTATATTTTACTATGACAAACGCGAAAAGAATACAGGTTTCTACGTTTCATTTTTAAACTCTTTTTATTTTAAATACTCATCAACATGTTATATGGTTCCCGGAAGTTTTTCATTGTTGTTTGAAGACCGCATTGCGGCATTAAGTTAACTGTATATACATGGTCAACTCAAAATCAAATGCAGCCAGAATTTGCCTAAAATTACGTTCTATCTCATTTCAGTACGGAGAGTGGTTGGGACAACCCATTCCGACCAGGAGGCGATCTTTCGCGGGAAGCTGATCAAATAGTAGAACTAATCAAAGGAGGAAAACCCATCACCCCCACCCCTGGGAGTCAAGCGCCCCCTCTTCCCTCTGGTGACGAATCGCTGGACCAGAATCACACGGTACTCGATAGCGTAGACGCTGTTAGTCCCAAGAAGGTACATAGTATAATTTTCTTAGCTTTAACAATTTTTTTTTCTAAAACATTTCTTCTTACGGTTATAGCCAACCAAAGTTTTACACTTTCAGCAGTTTTTAATTAAGCATTTATGTCAATCTGTTTCTCCTTCTCCTAAAACGCATATCCAACATGATGAAATTACTGAGTATAGTGACATATTTGACTTATTGTATATCGTTTCGTCCATCAATATTTTCCTGGTCGATTATATATATAATTTAGCTACTTATTTGGTCTCCATATTATGTTCTGTTGCTTTGTGTTTTAATTATGATGTTTTCAATTTTCGTTTGATAGATTTTATTAATTTATTAATTTGATAATTACGTTCATTACACACTAAACAGAAATACACGCAATAAGTCGTCTTGGGTAATTCCACCATTAATTCAGAAATAATTATTATTTCTGAATTGATAATGATGTTTACTTCGTTAATTACACAAAATTAAATCTTATAATTACGATTCCGCGTAAAAAGTGAACCTGACACCTTAATAATTTCACTAAGTTTCTTATATGATGTAACAGCGATTTCCTGTGAAGCATAAGAATGATGACATTGAGATGTAGGTAGATGGTTTTGGCCAAGAATAATAAACTAGAGAAGGATGGTTAGTTACATCAACCGAATTTTTCACTGAGTATTTCCCTCATGTATAAAAAATCCCATTAGAGGAGTGCAATTATCGGAAAATTACAGCGAATATTTCCCTCATGTATAAAAAATCCCATTAGAGGAGTGCAATTCTCGGAAAATTACAGCGATAATTGCACTGTAGAAACCGAAAGAGCACGGCGATAATTGCATCGTACGTATCTATGGTAATTCCATTGTAAGCTTACGATGACAGGGAAAATTTATAAATTACGTCAAAGTCAAAATATATTTTTAAAATGTCTCGCGTCGGGAAATATTCCCCCGAATTACACTCGTGCAACAAAATAACCAGATAATTTTGCATTCGAGCGTGTTGTCTTAGAAAAACTGCATTCGGTCATTTTCATATTTTGGAAAAAGAGCCCTCCACCTTCGGTGTCAGGCTCTTTCTCCAAAATATGAAAATTAACTCATGCAGTTTTTAGACAACACGCTGTCATGCAAAATTATCGGTAATTTTGATGCACTTGTGCAATTACTTACGATAATTGCACTTTAGAAACCGAAAGAGCACGGCAGTATGCATCGTACGTATCTATGGTAATTCCATTGTAAACTTCCGATGACAGCGACAATTTATAAATAACGTCAAAGTAAAGTCAAAATATATTATCGAAATGTCTCGTTTCGGATTAAAAAAAACGTATTTTTGCGTCTTTTTATTTCTTTCACAGTTACATGTACGTTTTTGTATTAAAAAAATAAAAATGTATTTTTTAAAACCATGCCCTTATTCGTGAAATATTCCCCCGAATTACACTCGTGCATCAAAATATCCAGATAATTTTGCATTGGAGCGTGTTGTCTTAGAAAAACTGCATTAGGCGAAAATGTTGCGAGGTGCATCCACCATTTTGTCAAGACGAATGGGGTTGCGTGTAAAATGTTATGCTTGAACTTTGCAGAATTTATCAATTACAGTGAAATATTTTATGGGGAATTAATTATTAATCTTGGTAAACAATTATTAGGAGCAAGGGGTTGCACTTCGGTACGCGCTCTGTATGCCACTGAGAAATAGCAATAAGTTTCTCCCTCCAAGAAGTGGCAAGCAAAGAGTTTTGTAAAAATTGAATTTCAACGAAATTTTCTTTAATTTTAAAAGCCAATATTCTATTTGATATCTCGCGAAGGTAAATAAAAATAAAATAAAATTTTAGAATTCAAGAACAAAACATCAAATGTATTGAAAATAAGAATAGTAATTGTGCAGGACAAAAATGTTGTAAGCCCTAGTTAATTCCTGGTAGTATTACCTGCTTTTTTATGTAAATGTTTTACTCTTTTTTCTATTTTTTGCAAATTAATTAAAATCCGGAATATGAAGCCGAAACAGTCCGTGACTATTTCGGCCAAAGCGGGACGCATGACTAGCCTATTCATAATTATATTACCTTGACTTAAAATAATTATTATTGTAGGTCAAGGTAATATATGCATCAGTGTGTCCCGGATAAGAATGAACTTCACAGGGATCTCGTAAACAATTAGAGCTACATATGTATTTAAATTATGAAAAAGTTGGGCCCAACTGAACCCTGCAATATGATGTTTTACTGTATATTTGAAAATATATGACAAAATAAATTTCATATTCTCATTGCTATTTCTTCTTCTCTACAAGTTGACATTCTTAGATATTCAATTCGACGTTTCCTTTCTTCGCAACCATCATCAACTTATTTTTTTTAATGGGTGAACAATTTAGCATTATTCTTAATAAATTCTAATTTTAGTTCTAAATCCAACGACACACTTAACATTTTCCCGATATATCGGACTAAAAAAACATCATCAATGCGGGTTTACCAGACAATGCGAAGAAAATTCGCAAATTACTCATACAATTTTCCGGGCTGACGAAAGGTATTTTTCCAATAATGGTATATTTAATAGAAAAACTAGACATTATTGGCCAAGGAAAAATTAAAATCGGTTTCGAATATCCAGGTACCGCTTTGGAACAAATGTCTGGTGTGGTATTTTCGCAAACCAGATAATCGGACCTATATTTTACGAAGGAACGCTTAATTCCGAGAGATATAGGCAGTTTTTAAGAATGGAAATAAAAGATGCTCTCGATGACCTCTTTCTACAAGTCGTTTGTTACTTGTAGAAAGAGGTCATCAAGAGCATCTTGCATGTGGTCTCATCCCCATAGAGCTGCTCTCCACAATTCACGAAATAATACGGTATACTTAAGAGACACCTTCGAAAATAATTTAATTGCCACCCGTGATCCCATAACCTGGCCTCCACAGTCTCGAGATATGGCACCTCTAGATTTACAAAACGAGGTCTATTGGAAAATTTTTGAAAAAAAACTGAATAATTAGAAGTTGAAATACGAGCAGCCATTAAAAAAATATCACCGGGTATGTTAGAAAACCCAATGAAGGCTTTGTGCATGGTTGTTTTTTGTGTATAGAAAATCAGGGAGGCATTTTTGAGAATCAGATATAACTTTTCTGTGTAATATTAATATTAAATGCATCTAATACACCTTAATTAAATGGGATTCAAGAATTGTTATTTTTCGTATATACGATAATATTTTTTTATTAAAAATCTTTTTATTACGTAGTAAATTTTTAATAATTATTAATCAGGTAAATAAAAAAATAAAATTTATGTTATCACATCGCCTTAAATATTTAGTTACAGAAAAAAATGAATTAAATTTAGGCAAACACGAATATTTGCATCAAACACATTATTGCCTAGTACTCCACCTTTTTGAACAAGGCTGCTTCGGCACTTCTCCCAGGGTGCAAATAGCATAAGTGCTAATTTAGTGGCTCTAACGAAGCTGCAAAACCTAAAAGAAGTGGAAAATGCTTGACGTTTCGAGGAACAATCGTTGTTCAAAACGAGAAATCTAAAAATGTCTATGGTTAGCAAAAGGAATTAAAAGACTAGAAAGCTCGTGCGCTTTGTCAAGGTTTGAATTGAGTTTGGCAAGATGTCAAGAATAATGTCAGATCGTTTAATTACTGGTCTGTTAGTACGGATGATAAGACAGAGATTTCCCCCCAACCTTGCACTTTTTTCTGCTGGGATGAAACTTGGCATGATTCAAGTACATATCTATAGATAACATTTAAGAAGTGAAAATTCTTATCTAAAATTACAATTTTATCACGCTTTATCACAACGGTTATAATACCACAAACATTGTCACTAATAATGTTTAAAATGTTTAATTGAAACTAAAAGAATACAAATTAGACTCTTTTACTAGAACGTGTAAATACTCGGGTAATAGCTATATAGACATTTATTTAATCTGCTGCTGTCCATGCAATGTGGAGCATGGGCAAATTTACTCAGGTCACAACATCCTAAATATTTACAGCTGCAGTTGCCATTGGGTGCAACTTTGCAGTTACACTTAACAAGTGGGCGATTCAGACGACTTTTGTTTTGTCTCCAAATTGGAATCCATGCGTCGGCGTCGTTTTCCTCCTTCCAGCCCCAGTGGATTACGGTATCGCACCCCGTAAACGCGGGGAAGGTTGGAGTTGTGAGTGATTTTGCTGGTCCTGGAAAACAAATAGTGCACTGGTTAGGAATTTTTGGCACTTAAACTTATTAAAAATGTAGAAAAATAAAATTTACCTAAAACTTTGCATATCTCGTGGACAGCGAAAAACTTGTTGTTCTTGATCGCAGGACAATGTACCCACAGTTCCTCTAGGTCTGGCAGTTGGGGCACTGCGGAACATGACAGTGCAATAGCGTCCGTATCAGAAGCCCTGACCACGACCCTCTTAGCACGGCATCAGCGGCATGCACGAATACTCTCGTCTCCGACTTGCAACAAGGGCAAGTGCAGCTGTAAAAATTTAGGATATTGTGACCCGTGTAAATGCTCATGCAATGTAGACGGAGATTAGATAAATCTCTATAGAATTATCACCCGAGTATTTACAGGTTCTAGTAAAATAGTTTAATTTGCATTCCCTTAGTTTTAATTAAACATTTTAAACTTTTCCTATTGACAATGTTTCGTGATATACTTTGTGATAAAGTATGATAAAATTGTATTTTTAGATAATAATTTCATATAATTCATTATATCAATAATAATACTTAAAATGCTTTTGTTTTCTGAGCCTCTCCCTCCTTGCCTTACGAACCCGCAGGGTCGCTTATGCACAGGAACGCCCCCCACACTTACCCCGCAACTTCGTTTCCCGCTCACACACACCTTCACTCCCCCCACCCTCGATACATATATAAAGGCGCGCGCGCGCAGTGACACGCCGTGAAACCACGATCTTTTTCTCTTATTATACGGATATTATATTTCGTTAATATTATTAGATAAAGACGAACGTGCTTAGTGCTTCGGTCTCACCGAGACCAGACGAGACTATCGTCTCGCCTCCTCGAGACCGAAGCACTGAGACACACTCGTCTCGGTCTCGCCTAGACTAGAGACTAGACATTTCGTGGTCTCGGTCTTGATATCGGTCTCGCCGAGAGTCTTGTGCAGTTCAAAGGATATACAAATGTATTTTTAAAAGAAGTCCGTAATCCAATCTTCCCGGCCAATGTTGCCAACCTTTAGATATAAAATTTCCCTCAACAAGCATTAACTTTTTTTTGAAAACCTTCCCAAGAATTGGTATTATAAATTCGACCTATTTTTTGTATATTACCACGTTAATGAATAATAATTAATTTTTTTTCGGGTTTTTCAGCTAAATTATTTTAATAACCTCACAAAGTGTCGATTTTTTTTAAGCAAAATTATTTTAAACAACAATCTTTATAGAGGTAATAAAATTGGTAGGGAAGTTGGCAAGGAAAAAAGATATCAGAGAGTAGAGTAGTCACTGTAGTAAGAATAGTCTGCTCTACATAATATGTTATATTTTCGAAAGTAAACCTAAGAACCCATTCATAAGGCGCATTCCTGAGCAAAGAATATAGATAAATGACTGTGAATAAACCTGGCAAAGAGCAGAAGGATTATTGGCTATTGGCTGCAAGTGAACTAACCGAAATTGCGAAAAGGGACGTGTTTCTAGAACCATTAAAAGTAAACAGTATTCTTCACTCACGCTGACTGACATTATTGTTTTTACAAGGATATAATAGAATTATTTAATTATTATAATTTTAGTGTCAGAATATCATTGTAAGCTCGATTGTAAGCATGTCGTAGTATGTGACAGTCGGAATTAAATGATAAATGATGTTTTCTACCTAACACGGAGTTTATAAAGTTAACGTCTCGTTTGTTCTGTCTTACGGCTCTAATCTGGACGGGACCTAATTTTACGTTAAGCAACGTTTAAAACGTCAAGCAAAAGAAGCTGACTTTCACCAGGTGGGCCAATGGATTTTTCACGTCTAATAAAAAATACTAATTATGGTTCGATTAAAAAAAACGATACAAAAATACATGCTGTTTACTAGTCATTTAGCCATTGCTGTTTGGCGTCTGATTTTTATTTCCTAGGCAAGTGCACGATTTTTATCGAATTTTTACCGCATTCAATTAATGCCATTGCTTCGCCAACTAGATTGGTTCCAAGCGTTTGCTGGGTTGGTTTTTAGGATATTTTGATTGTACAACTAGATATGTCGTGTAGAATAAAACGTACTGCTTCTTCGGGCAATACCTCTTAATCAGAGCTAATCTTAAACCAGAAATCAAGCAATTCATATCTTATGGAAAATAGTTTTAAGAGACAGGATGATAAGCTGCACAAACAAATTTGATTGATTGTCTTGCAGGACAATTTCATTTCATTTAACTACTAAAAATATCGGATGTCATACATTTAGTTCATCTAAAACAAATTTATTTTCTGTCAGGAAAGGTTTAATTTCTTTACTTAACCCCAAGAAGTTCGAGAATCACCATTTGGGAATCACTGCCCTAGGCCATTGAATCGGTTATATTGCAAGTAAGACAAAGTACCTACACGGAATCAAATATATTTCTGACTATGATGATTCCTGTTTCTGAATTTTATTACGAAATATATTTTTCTTGATAAACTCTCTTCAAAATTCGACTGGCCATAATATACGACGAAGGATTCAAGCCCACTATGTAGCCAACACAATATGCTGTTTTAATTACCCTGTTAACTAGGGGAAATGTGCCCGAGTTGGCATACATTTCGTAATTATTTTTTTGTCTAAGTTATTTTTGGGATTTACGGGCTAAAACTTTAGATAAGGTAATATACCTAGACTAACTGTAACAAAAATTAATAGAACCATAACTTTGTTTTTTCAATTATATATTTTTTTAAATCACCTCGGTATGCCATGTCGGGCTGAATATTTTGGGTAAGATGGCATGGTATGCCATCTTGCCCGAATTACCAAGTTACTTAAAGTAAATACCCTAAATATAAGATGAGACTAAATTTTCAAATAAAGTTTATTAAACAAATACGTATATGAAAAACAATATTCTTTAAAAAATATCAATAAAACAGTTAGGCACCTAACTGATACAGAGTTAGGTACAATTATTAATACCTAAAAATTAAATTAACAAAACCTAAAGATATAAAAAAACACAAATATTATTGATCAAAAAAGTAAAGTTAAAACAAAGCAGGGAGTAGGTACCTAAGCTAAACACAAAGTTCACATATATACTGCACATTCGTAGTGGGCGCATTTATTACAAGACAAGCAACAAATCCATTTTTCAATTGGTTTGGAGAGATAGAATAGTCCACTGCAAAAGATGCAGGCAGTATCATCTTCATCGTCACTGATCTCTATCTCTGATTTATCTTGCATGGTCGGTATTAAACTGTTTGCAATTGTAGCAGTTTTTCTAGATGCAGGTTTAATTTTGGGATCAGTATCATGAAAAACTCTAGATTTGATTTTTTTGCCTCCTTTCTAAGTAACTCAGCATTCTTGTCTGCAGTTTTCATTTTTAAAAGTTCTATTTCGGGTGTTGTGTTTAAGACGCCGTATTTACAAGGGCTGTTGCGTTTTCTTTTCTTGCTCATATTAACTATGTTGGGGTTTGGAACCTTCGGCAACATGCACTAAAACTGAGCTTTATCCACAATACCGAAACAGAATATTTGCACTCGACGCGCGTTTCGCTAATCATGTTAGCATCATCAGGAGATGATTAAAACAGTTTTAATAATCTTCTGATGATGCTAACATGGTTAGCGAAACGCGCGTCGAGTGCAAATATTCTGTTTCGGTATTGTGGATAAAGCTCAGTTTTAGTATTGCTCATATTAGTAGCTTTTGCTAAAGGTAAAATTTCGGAGGGTAGGATTAAGCAAGATGTTGGTAACTTATTTGTTTTTTTTTTTGCAATATTTTATTTTGTATGCCAGATGGTTCGGCTACCCGCGAATTATCTTCTGTATTAAAATTCTCATTTCTTTGCTCTATATTTGCGTTCCTCTTCTGTCGTTCTCTCGTTACTATTCGGTTCTTTTTCTTCTGACCTTTTCTCGTTATATTTTGGTTCTTCAATATTCTGATTGTAGTTGGTGGTTTCCGCCGGCTCAAACATCCAATACAGAAATACATCTTTATTAAAAGGGTGTATACCCGTTTAAAAAAAAACCTTTTTCAGCATTGTTCATAGTAGCTGCTTTCTGGTAGGCAGCCTTAAAAATCTTTCCTACATGAAAATGAGTGACCACCCTTCCAGGATTCTGTTTTAACCAGCTAGTAATTTCTTTATTGTAGTAAGTCGAGAGTAGTCCAAAGAATGTGACATCTAATGGCTGTACCCTATTTATGGGTACAGTGCGGCGGTAGACAAAATAAGATAATGCCTTTACTTTTCGCATAAATCTGGGCCTCTGACGATTTGTGGCCTCTAACGATTTGTGGCTTTTATGCCCATCTAGTATCAACAACACTTTTTCTGTTTCTATAGGTTTTACAGTTTCAGCACAAAATTTAAGCCACTTTAAAAAAAATTCGGAAGTTGTCCATCCGTTCTCCTGAGCAAAGCCAATTGAACCAGAAGGAGAATCGTCCATTAGTTCGTTTTTCATGTTTTTGCGCGGAAATCCCAA
>MU182380.1:194476-219380 GCA_016904865.1 Pissodes strobi | reverse complement strand
CACTGCATTAAAAAGGTTTATTTTACGAATCTTGTAGAGTGCGTAAAGTGAGTATTTTACGAACCGTAACAGAAAAACAATTATTGTGATGATATGCGAATTATCATGTCAAGTTGGCTATAGCATTACGAACTACGAGGTATTTTATAAAATATTGGGAGGTAAGGTACCTATTTCAAAAAGTTATATTACTGCAAAAAATATTTTCAATTTAAATCATTACTTAAGAAGTACTCGACCCCTTTACATTATTTATTGAATAAAATATTAAAGAACATAACAACGACAAACCTTCTCCATTATGAAATTTTACAAATAATTAGAAGTTTTAGTATAAATTACTTAAGTCACAATAATTTAAAACGTTTTTATTTAAAAAAGGAACTAAATCATTAAGCTACATAATATCATAATATATGATAATATCTTTAACATCTAGAAAGAGATGGTTCCAAAAAGCAATGTAGGAGTAGTTTAAGTACATAGTCTAAAAATTGATTGTACGAAAAGTAAAATATGATAATATACAATATACAGAGACTTTTTTATGTGCTTTTCAAGGGAGTTCACTGCGCAAAGGCAGTTACAGCGAAACCGCCACAACACAATCGTCAACAAATCATAACACGAGAAGTTGCCAAGATGAAATAATAGGACTATTTACACATACCTAGCATCGGGATTTCGGCTCTAATAGTATATTTCATTACCAGTCCGGAAACTAGGCTTTTCCAGTGCGCGCACGACACTTTCGGGTGTGACGCGTAGCCGAACACCGGAAGTCGTGCAAGCACGGGAAAAGCTGTTTTTGGACGTGTAATAAACGATATTTTTCATAATACCTCTCTGAAATCAAAAACTTAAAATTATTATAATTTTATGTAGGTATCCAAAATCATGTCATAACCCTTTTTGAATTAAAATGTAAGCAAACGCACGATACACATATAACGGTATGCTGATTTCTAGACTGATTTTTGACTCACCCGCGCATCTACGTCACGCGGGAAAAAATGTTCCTTTCGACGCTGTCATAGTTTATTTAGTTAAGCGAATTTTTAGATTTGTTTTGTGTTTACATATGTTACAGGATTATATAAAACAAAAACTTATAGTATAATTATGCCGAACTGTGCTGTGGCTACTTGTAAGAGCAATAATAGGAGGACCAAAGGGAGTAATATTCGGTAAATATTTTCGTTTTCCTAAACATGAGTTAACAAATCAGTGGATTCGTGCTTGTCGAAGAGAAGATGGAATTAACATATAAAATGGTGAGCATATTTAATCATTAAAGCTTTACTTTATTGTTTATTATTTTTATTACATATTTCCACGATTTACATGATTTTTTATGGCAGTGGCACACACTCTAAAGCGATATCCTATGGCTAGAGATGGATCCTAATTTCACGTACCGTATCGTGATTTTAGCTGCCGCTAATTCGACCTTCGGGTGCTGCTGTGCCTTAGTTCCGTTCTTTAAACATTCTTTTTAGATATACCACGATCAAGTCACGGTTCACGGTCCAGCCAGACACTATGTGGTTAAAAAATATTTGCCAAAATGTAAATAAGTAAAAAAATTAAGCAACATGTATTATTGAAGTGTGTTTGAAGTGAAACGTCTTAACGCGTGCCGGGAGGAATATTTACACATGCTCACATACGAACCAGGGCCAGGGTGCTAAAATCGGTTAGGTTTTGTAGCGCTACAAAAGCTCATTGATTTGCGTACCTAATCGCGCCATGTCTTCGGCATGCAATCGTTCTGTTCCAACAGCTCTCGTGACGGAGTGGACTAGGTGGCTAGGTCTCGATTCAGCGGCTCTATCGGCGGAGCGGCGCGGCCTGAGTTCGAACCCCGTTGCTTTTAAAAAAAATTTTTTAGGTTAATGTTCTATATAGTTTTATATTTTTTTTCATTTGGGCCTTTTCTTTTTGTTAATTGAGTGGTATATTTTAAAAAACTACTTTTTAACGAAATCCGTTACGATATGTATATGATTTTATTGTGATATGTTTGTTAGCTTACAAGCAAAAAAATGTGGAATTTGCTATTACCTTGTCAAGACATTAGCGAAAGTTTTATGAAGAATATTTTTTTCGTATAGGCCATCCCTTTTTGTTAATTAGTATTATATTTAAAAAATGGTATATTTAAAAAAACTACTTTTTAACCAAATCCGGTACGATATGTAGTGGTCGTCATTTCCTTGACAACTTCTTGATTTTGTCTTGATCTTGTCTTGATTTCAAGACAAGATCATGACAAGAAATGATCCTTGTTTTTCAAGACAACATAAGAAATTAGTTCTCGAGTCCAAGATTTCTTGGAAAGAAACCGACAAAATCTTGAAATTTCTTGAAAATGTAAAATAAAAAAAAAACTCATTTGTTTTGCTAGTTTATTGAAAAAGAAAACAAAGTACTGAAACATTTTTAATGGAATGATAAAAAAATTATTATGTAAAAAATTACTTTTTTATGTTCAAAGATTTTTGGATATGTTATGGCTTAAGGTATTGGGATCAAAAAGTACTTTGCAAACCGAGTCTACTTCAGTGGAAATGAAATAAATATGCAAACATATTGCATATTGAAAGGGATCAGAGTGTTGACTATTAAATAATGAGGTAAATACAAAGAAAATTAAAATTGTACTTTAAGTTTGGTAGGTAAAACTATATCTTGTGGGCTAAATTAAATTGAATAATTTCTTAATGCTTAATGACTTTTTATTTGCAAGGGATTCTTTTTATTATTTTTAGATATGTTACGGGCTAAGATATTAGAATCAAAAAGAACTTTGCTCAGCTGATCTACTTCAGTGGCGTACAGAATATTTGAATTTACGTAATTTTTTTAAATTAAGAAAACATTTATTTATGAAGGAATGAACTATAAAACAATACTATCATGACCGCGTGCCCCTCGATTCTACGCAGCAAGTATAAACATCACATCAACCAATCTCATTCCGACTTTTTTACTTAGTTCTCAAATGTTGAAATAATACTTAAATAACCGTTTATACATTTAAATTATTTTCTAGAGTAAAACTATGTATAATATATCAATTAAAATTAGTAATATAAATATGAAATAAAAATGTTTTTATTCTTTAGTTATCACACGTACATGTATAATTAGGAACGTACCTATTATCGAAAATGTCCTTTAAAATCCCCCAAAACTGCGAATATTGCATTTCAAAACATATGTTCTATACACGCTTACACAACAGAATCGAAAGCGACTTTCCCGGGTGACGTAACACGTTTCTGTGTGGGAGGTTCTGCCTGCGCAAGAGCATACCGTTATATGTGTATCGTGAGCAAACGTCAATCTTGCAAGACAAGCAAGACACAGGTATCTAATATTTATCAAGCGTTGCTATGGAAATGTGTTTGTATGCTTTATTGTAATTGAATATAGTTTTGATGTATTTGTGACAAGTAAGGTCAGAATAAATAAAATAATTTTACTTAAAATTAGACTATTGACGCTAAAATGTATTAGATTAGTTTTGTAGACTGCATCGCTGTATAATTTTAACCCAATTTATTATACTTTATGCTTATTTCGTAACTAACTGTGTAACTGCAAATTTAACACTTGAAATTAGGGAACGCGAAAAAATTTTTCCGTGCGCTCGCACCGGAAAACTTTTTCCCGTGCGCTCGCACCGGAAAACTTTTTCCCGTGCGGGCGCGCCGGAATGACTTACTTTCCTTGCTCTACAGAGACGTCGAAAGTAATAGCTTTTAGAGAGGTATTATGAAAAGATTTTTTTAAATTCAAATAAGGTGTCTGATAGCTCAGGCGCAACAACTTTTAACTAAATTCATTTTTGAGTATTCTTACAAAGTGACGAAAAATCGATCTCAAATATAAACTCGAAATTGACATTTAATATTCCTGGAACACATGATGAATCTATACATGAAATCTCATGTATGGTTACAATATAACTTAGATTATTTACATGCTATGTAAAAGGGGATTGTGAAGATATTTCAAACAAAATAAATTAAAACTAAAAACAGTTTGTAATTAGTGCAAACACTATTAAAAAAAACTACTAACTCTACTTTGTCGAACATAAATATCATTTTATAAAATTTAGTTTCAAAATAGCCGTATATCAACAAAATTTAATGATTATAAAGTCAATTGTTATTAAGTTAAGGTTTACTTTTTGAATCACTTGGTATTTATACAAATAACTAAAATATTGGCTGGGGAGCCAAATCCCATGTTAACCGAAACTAACCAAATCTGCAATTTTTTTAATAAAATTTTTATTACCCAGGTAATTCATGAATAAATTAACCACATTTAAATTATAATGTCAAATTAAAGTTATTTTAACTTTAAAGCGGAGTTTAAAGTAAATTTTGCATGAAGTTTCGACTATAAACTCTGCATACTAAAACTTTTAAAAATCTGTTAAGAAAAAATATGCACATTTGGCATAGAGTTGGTTGAAAGCCGAGACAAACCGAACTTGACCCGAATGCCATAGAACTCCAGCTCCTGACGTCATCAATGTTGATTAAACTCCTCAACGCTTGACATCATCTGTGTTGAACAATTTTCTCAGGTACGAGCCAAGAATAAATGAAAACCCTGCATATTTTCGAAGTACTTTATTTCAGACGTATAAGACGGCCATGATCGTAATTTAGTTTGCTCGGTACAATTTTTTTCTTTTTCCATCTCAACCATGGAGCGTAATATAATGTGAAATATTAACCAAGCCAAATTTTTATATCCCAAATTTGGATTGGGCATAAAATGTTCTTCAAATCAAACTTTTTTTTATCCCAAATTTTGATCAGGCAAAGAATTTGTTTGGCTAATATTGTGATTAATATGTTTCTAAGACATTTTTAAAAATTACTTACCGGTTTTATAATATTCGTTGGTGCCCATAGACAAATGCTGATCTACAGCTAAATGAAAATATGGATTGGTGTCAATATATACATATATAGAGGTTAACAAAAAAAAGATCACTTATTCATCTTGTATAAGAGTTAGTGACCATCGATTGCCACTTAAAAGACAACTAGGCTTTGCCAAAATTCTAGAATGTGTTCATTCGCCTGTGGTAGACAACCTAAAGGAAGCAAACAGTACACTTTGTTCATCTTTATTTCTCTTTCGAACTATGCTCATTGGACATATTGCATTTAAAAATAATTTTAGATGCTACATCCCGATTTAGGGAGCAAAATTAGTTAAAACGGGAATGAGACCGATACCACGGATTGGCTTATATTATCATCTTCTTTTCGCGTCGCTTGGATTCACAAATTATTAGCATTAAGAGTTCTAATGGTATCCGTTCCAAAAACTATTAAAAAGCAGCCTCTCGCGACGATCACAGTAATGTTCATTCGACTTTTGCCCTTTGGAATGTTTGTATATGTTATGATATTTAGGTAGAGTCAATTAGCCTAGCATTGTATCCCGTCGGCGTCATGCCATAAGAAATTAACGAAATGATGGCGAGGAAAACGTGAAAAGTAGCAGCTGGTATTACTGATGTTGGGGCGTGTGCTGAAGGTTGTCCTTGATCCTTGATCAGATTTCGAGTAACCTTGCGTACTTGTTCCCTGAGTCGTTTCTTTTAGCTGTTATCCAGTTGAGCTGAATGTTCCCAAATCTACACCTACCAGTGTTTAAGCGTAAGGGTTCTCCATTTAGGTCCATATAATTAGCATTGTGTTCAAAATCAGATTATTAAATTATTTGAAATTGTATTTAACACTCAATTAACTGAAATTATGGAAAGGTTTAATACACTGCAACATTTTCAAAATGGGTTTCGAAACAATATATTATTTACGCTTGACAACCATTAACGAACTATGTGAAATAATAACACTCTGTAGCGCCATTTTTTAACCTGAGTAGAGCATTTGACATTGTTGGTAATAACCTTTGGCTACATAGAGCGGGGGTTCGTGACGACGCTCATCGATGGATGTCCATACTTGACGGACAGAAGTAGTGAAGGGACTATTCGAATACCAATAATCGAAGTATTCGATTCTGCCTTGCATTCGAATGCATTCTATTCTCAACGAAGAATTCGAATACCAGAAATATTCGAATGCGCTAACAACGAATTAATCGTCCCTCGAATGCTGGTTGAATCGAAATGAAATAATGGGCACAATTCGCGTCAAATGCGATTATAATATAACTTGTTCGATTATGCTGGTCTGCCGTATGAGCAACAAATATAATAGCAGGCTGTTGAAAATCTCAACGTAAAAAATAGAGTAGTTTAACTACTGTGGTAGTTTTTTTTATTGTTGAATATTTTTCTTCTGTAGTACAAAACAACTTTTAACCAATATTTTATTTTTTAATCGTGAATGCTTTCGTTAATTTTATGCTTAAATGTATCAAGAATGAAGAAACAATCCAGAATCAGACAATTTGTAAATTTGAATTCGAGTACGGACTTCGAAGTCACTCGAAATCTCGAGAGGTTGAATCGCTAATTGAAATATTTTGGATATCGCGACTAATCCAATTAATTCGATTCTTTGTATTCGAATAATCATTCGATTCTCAAAAGTATTCGAATGCAAGATATTCGATTCTAAAAATCATCCAATTTTCCCTTCACTAGACAGAAGGCAGTCGGTGGTTTTGGGTCGATCCAGCTCGGATTGTAAATTCGTAGAAACTTCACAGGTCTCACAGGAATCCAAGAATGGAATGGAATGTATATTGTTTCCATCAACGATATTTCTGCTGCATGTATGCCGCCAGATGCTGCAGTTGTGAATGCCGATGGCACTAATTTCTTGATTTCGGAAGGTAAAATGGAAGATTTTGTTGAAAGAAAAGACAAAGTAGTGACAATGAACTAATTCTGAATACCAACAAAACCTTTTTTATCAGTATTATTTTCATTCCCCATATCGCGCATTGGAGTATTGGACATAACTCGCCCATGTATCAGGGAATGATGCTGCAGAATAAATCATTGCAGCTGATTGGAAACCTAGATAACTTCAAGGTTATAAAAAACCTAACGTTCAGTTTTCTGATTAGGGAATATCTGAACTCTTGAATTATCACCTACTTACATGCCTATGTTAGTTACATTCTGAAATTTTAAAGTATCGTAACCTGATTTATTTTTGTTGTATTAGATATTTACTGACAAGTCCAATAAGCTATACTATTTGTTTATACATCTTCCTCAATTTTCACCTATGAAGGTGTTCAATGTGGCTTAAGTAGTTTTAAGTAGGGGTATCTTTATCTTTATTTTGTAAATATTATTATTTATTGGTATGGCATCGAGATTTGCGGATTGGCAAAAAATTATTCTAATATCGGCCTTTATATGAACAACTTATCGATACAATATAATCAAATACCATAAAAATTTATTTTGTAGAGCAAAGTCAGTGTATTCATTTGATTTTTTTTCCTAGGCATCAGCTGCTCTCAACGCAACCCCCTCCAACCAGTCGAAAACCAATGGAACCACCGACAAGGTCCCAACTCCTGGCCAAGTAGACGTACAAAGAAGTACGGTAAAAGCGGAGGGAGATGGCGTGCAGGTCGAGCATGTGACAATAAAGAAAAAGAAGGGCTGCCATTGCTGTGTGATATCTTAAGAGAACGTTAGATGGTGCGGTGAAAGGATTTTCTGACGTTGCGCAGAGAAGTTTGGTGCAGAAGGTTGAAAATGAATGGGATATTTGTGAATAATACGTACTTGTAATGCAGTGACTGGGGTCGTAAAAACATTTGTTAGTACCGAATGTTTTATGATTTTTAAAAGAGAGATGCATGAGCAGCGTAGAATCAAAACGTTACTTCGGTCCTTCACCAAGCGTGAAATTTTTTACCTATTATTGCAGGATTACTACATCATCAAATACCAATAAATCTTCGATAAGATATTTTCTAGAGCGGAATTCAATATTTAACAAAATATTTCCAGGCATATGGCTTTAAATAAATTAAAAAATACATCTATTATAGCACTGTTAAGCTAGTGATATATTCACTTATTGTTTTAGCTCGAACCGTGGCTCAGTTAGGTACTTCTTAAGCCAGTTAAGAAATTTGAAGGAGGAATATTGGTTATAGCTATGGCTATAACGTGGAATATGATGATACCTATAGATGCTATAAATGCCATCAATTTCTTCTTCTGATATTCTCATGAGAGGTATACACAGACAATTTGATCTATTATCGAAGTAATAATTGTTGATATTTGGTAGTATATCCTTTTAGGTAACGAATATTCAATGATTTTATACAATAAAAATATTGTAAATTTAACTGGATAGGTAAAGAGTGTCTGATGATCAAGCATGAAAAATATTAGTTTTTCAAGTTTAGAGAAAAATTAGCAAAAATGTCAAAGAGAACATTTTTAAAATATTGAGTTTTTATGGTTAAGGCAAGCCCAAAAAAGCAGCAGCTTAGAATCTGGGAATTGCGAGAAGATATAAACTGGTAATTAACAAATATTAATGTTTCTATACTCTATAACAATTTAAAAAAATAGTTTCAAACTATGCCTATCAAATAAATATATATTATAAAAAATATATTCATCCCATCCTTAAGTCTATCTTAGTACTAAGGTATTTTAAGTATCACGCTCACTTTAAGCTCCACTAGAAGCTTTTAAACTGCTAATTAAGTATATAAGATTCAATTCACAAAAGCTTTACATTTTCAAATTTTTGCACCACGCTGTATGAAAAAAAATTTATATGACAAAGTGTTATAAATGAACTCGTTTTCGTCGAGTAGGAGCTTGAAAAGGACGGTTATCTTTAATAATTTCAAAATGGTGGATATTGTGCTAACATGTGATTAATTTTTATAGTAGTAATATATATACTGTATTTCATATTATTTTAATTTGAAGCGAATAAATGTAGAATAATACGTTTGGGAAAATTGATGTTTCTGGGTTTTTATTTATATTGCCAAAAAGTCCTTACTTGCAAACTGAGCTTGTATTAGTCTACATTCAATGCGCCTATTTACATTTAATTACTGACAATATTTGAATTTAATTTTCTATTTACAGACCAATACAGTTTACAGTACATTGATTTTTACACATAGAATTCCTGTTTTAAGCAACATTCAATTTTGATTCATTTTATATTGTTTAGGAACAATATACAAAGTAGCCAAGGAGTGTGTCAAAATATGATAAATAAGCCTTTAATTTATGTAAAGAATATTTCGCCCTTCCCTACACAAGGTTTTTAGAGAATCTTATAAGCTAGGTAAGTTAATATTTATTTTGAATTGAACGCGGTGGGCCGAAAAAAAACATATTAAAAACATTTTAGTAGGTACACCATTATAGCATCTTATAATTACTAAAGAAAAAAGGATTGTATGTATGTATTTTTTTGTCAATATGCAATATTTTTGCTAAAATGAGGCGTTCTTTTAAAAGGACGCTGGCAAAATAAACTCTAGAAGTTTTAAAAAAATATAATTTTTTATTACTTTTAAAAACATAAATATTACTTATTTATTATGGTATGCAACAAAACAATCGTTAGGATGAAGAGCAACTTAACATTTTGAACAAAAGAAGTTACATTTTTGTGATATTTTCTACAGCGCGTTTGCTTCTCTTGATATATTACAATGTGATCCATACTATTATATCTAGAGTACTCGTGAAGCTCAGCAGACTTTCGGCTAGGACCTCTTTTTATTGATTTTTTAAGAGAATGTTAACTGCTAAGGATTTTTTAAATGCTAAATGGTCTAACTTACCCCCATCTGCTCTCAAGGCGCCACGAGTTCTGCTCGGCCATATCAACGCATTGACTAAATAGTGGGAAATACAACTTTTTACCTCGTATTGTAGTTCTGTATAAATTTATGTTTTCGTCTGCTCTATCAACATCTCCCATATTTTCATTATATTTTCTTATTATATTGGGATGAGGAACGTAAACGGATTTCTTCTCTTTCTGGGAAAATCTTTTCAGTTGGAAGTACTTGAATCTTGTTTGAGGCAAGCGTAACGATACTACTTTCGTGCCATTTACATAAAACGACGGTGCTACATTCAGAAGAAACATGCAGTTCAAAGGTACCCCTACTTTCCTTTTTTAATTTTTCGGTTGGTTTGAGAGGACATTCTCTTCGACAAACTGCAGAACAACACTGGATGGCACAAACCATTCAATGGGTTTTCCTCGAATAAATTGTTTTGTTGAGTGTCGACCATAATAGGGCACCATTGACCCATCAATGCTATGAGTCTCTTCAATTTGTGCTAAATCCATAAATCTCTTAATCAGCATATCCACTAGTGGTCGAATTTTGGAAAACTTGTCTACTTTGTTGAGGTTTGAGTTATCGTTGCAATGAAGAGTTTGCGTTATATATCGAAACTGTTCTTTGCCATAACATGACAGACCAATGCATTGTTGGTGTGATTTGAATGATTGATCCAAATGCATTTCTTTTCTTGGCAAAGAAACGTAATCGCTCGAAAGCAATATGCCTATAAAACAGCGAATTTCATTTGCAGTTATGTTATCTTCCCCATTGTATACTAACGCGTACGTATTTGAATATTTCACAATCATGTCAATTACCTCATCGTCGAAAAATTGAATTAAACCTGTCAACCGGAAGCTGGCTTTCTAACTGATTTCGTCTTACTTGACAAGGGAAGATCGTCCTCACTATCGAAGTCGCTGTTCGATAGGATATTTTCTGATGAGTCAATCGTAACTTCAGCTTCAGCTCGTAATTGGCTTCCAGGCAAGTTATGTAAGCCCACGTTATCTTCTTCGCCACTGTCTTTAGTTGGAGGGAAAAAAACCTATGTTTTCAGGTAAATTGATGTCCTCGTCTATATTTTCAGCTTCTTACAACAATTCTACAAAGAAAGAAATTTCCGTAGATTTTGCCACCGTCGTTTGCAAACAACTATGGCGTACAGAAAAGACAAAATAGAGCCTTTGGTATGCAAATTAGCTAAATACAGAAGCATATCTGAAATAAAGATGGCAAAATAACGCTGAAAGTCTAGAGAAGAAGCTAATGCTTTATACATATCCTCTACTCAAAAATGCATCAGTGCTTCTTTCTATGAATTTATTTGCATTTGTTCTGTTTATAACTACTTTTTCTACATAGTCGTGAAGTCAATATAAATTAACATAAAAACAGAAAACATTTACTCGACCAAATATTAATCATTACTGTTCTGTGTTAAGACCTCTCATGCTTTAAATTGTGGTATAATTAATGCCTTTGGGATAATTACGTTTTTTTAATAGAGTAGTGTAGAATAGTTGCGGTCGTTTAGGCACTAAAATAGAAAATGGAACTCAAACCGCCAAAGCCAAGCAATTTTTGTTGGTTTTGGTATAATGTTATAGCACAAGAATAAATATTCTTGTGGTCATAGTGTCAATTTTATGTTCGCAAGGAAGAAGAAATTCATACACTGGCTGGCTGCTGAAAAGAAGGGTCTATCTATTTGCTGTGATTTTGTCAGTTTAAATTTTAATATTACATTAATACAACAAACATTTATATATCTTCTGCCCAACCCGGGTTAAAATATTTACAAAAAACTTTCTTTCTGGTTTTTCAGAAAATGTCATTATTTATAACAGAGATAATTAAATTTATTTGATATCGCTGAAGTTATCGCTTTAGATGTAATATATGAGGAATGAAATATGTTTTTTCAACATAAAAATTATTCAGAAGAAATATTATTAAATATTTTTTGAACAGGAAAATTAAGAAACACAATAACGTTGTTTTATATCAAGGTTAAAAATTAAAAAGATTACCCTTTTTCAATTTGCAGATATGATTTTGTTGGTTGGAGCTTTTGATCAATGTTGTATTAAATATTACCAATGATATGCGAAAGTTGATACTTAGAAGAAATATGTTTTTTCAACATAAAAATTATTGAGAAGAAATAATATTATTAAATATTTTCTGAACAGGAAAATTAAGAAACACAATAACTTTGTTTTATATCAAGGTTAAAAATTAAAAAGATTACACTTTTTCAATTTGCAGATTTTGTTGTTTGGAGCTTTTGATCAATGTTGTATTAAATATTATCAATGATATGCGAAAGTTGATACTTGCTCACACGTCTACACATTACCTAATAAATACTTCATATTTAATCGCAACCTTTTCAATAACTTATTATAAACTGAAATAAAATTATGTTCGATTGAGTATATTTCCCCATGGGTTTTTGTGGCCCCATAATAATTGAAAATACATTTAATATACCTTCCCCTTTTTGGCTCTCTACGATGTTTGAAATTTATGGACAACTAGGTATTCTTATATTAAGAAAGATACATCAATATGACATGCTGCTCGGCTACCTTATAAATACTAATACTCAATGTATTCCAAAACATTGGAAAGTGAGAAATATTATATTTCTATCTATTTGTTTATATTTAGAAAGTCTGCTTATTTATACGAGAATATTCGTAAGTAGTTTTCAATTATCTATTTTTATTTTTAAGTTGCTTTAAAACTTATATTTATATAACAGGTAGGATGTGTTATATTGTACAATAAAAAAAGAAAACCATTTAAAAATTATTTATTAATTTATGTTGTATTTATATTGGAATGCTGTTGTTTCTTATGAGATTATACAATTATGGTGTTTAGAAAATATATTATTGCAATGTTGTATAGTATTAGTTTATTTTTACAAACTACGGGGATAGCCCAAAAAATTGTGAACTTAATCTTCTTTAGAATATCCCTATAGTTTTTATAAATTAGGTACTATACGTTTGAATAGTTTTCGAACTTATCCGCCTACTAATTGCTAAATCATGCTCTTCAAAATTTCCGTTCTACAGTTTAGATTTAATGGTTTTCGTTCAATATTTATCATATTTTCCAGTTATTTTTTTATACTGGTACATCAGACATTCTTAAACATTTATATTTTTACACAAAATATTCAAAAAGAATGTTTACGCCTATTACATAAGTACAAATATTTAAATGGCATTCTGGAGTCGTTAAACTGTCAGACTTTGAATAAAATTATTTGTTTGAAATAGTATAGTACGTCACAAATGTAATGTTCTATTTTATTTTCACTATTCTCAATAAAATCAAAATATTCCTCTAACTCGGTTTCAGGATGTTAGTATTAAATCAACTACACCACTTAAATCAAAATTCAATAATTTCACCTGCGATTATAGTATTTAAAAGCTTATTTTCTTCTTAGCCGCAATTTATATCTAAATAGTATCAGTTTTGAAAAAAGTTAAAATAGCTAAAATTTACTAATTCTTTATGTGTTGTTTTGCCTCTAAAAAAATAGTGGTTGTAATCTTTCATAGTGTTTTGTCTACATAAATATGATATATTTGATCACATTAAGATAAATTTATCAGTAATGGGATTCACTATTAATAAATTTAAAATATGTTTTTCATTTTTATTGTATTATACTTAGGCCGTAAGATCATATTTGATTGTTATTTTTTAGTTTTATAGGCTTTTAGTTCATAGATTAGACGTAGCTTTTATATTATGGTCAAATTATTTTTGTCAATTCTTTATATTTGACCATGTTTAGTCAATGTGGACAACTAGTCAAAAGTAAATAGGAAAAAATTACATTGCTAAAATTTATAAATTGAAGAATTGATTGTTTCGTGAAGTAATGCTTTCACGTCATTTCAATAATTATTTTAAATAATATTTTCAACATTTTATGAACTATGTCGAAATTCTATAAGTATCATGCTGAATTTCACAGCCTTTTTTATGTAATGTTTTTGTATTTTCTCCAATAATTACGTGAGCTTTAATTGGGGAGAAGTGAAAGTCTCATATTACCGCTTATCTCATAAAAATATTGCCTGCATATTTAATGTAATATATAGGCCAATATGCAAGAAGCGATTATGGAATTTCCTATTTATTTGTCTACCAACTTATTAAATAAAATTTGAAAACACACGGAGGCAAAACAACATATATTTTATTAGTACATTTGCAAATTAGGTGTTAATATATATTTTTAATTTTTCGGTAATTTATTTCCTTATTTTATATACCCTAGCTATTTTAACTAAACGTAGCTGTTATATTTATTAAATATTTAGTGGCTAAAAACTGTTAATATAATACCTACAAACCTAGGCAGCAAAATTAATTGCCTCAATATTTTCTGATCTGAGGAAAAGTCATTATTGTAAATGGAAGCTAGATAAAGAAATATCTCATTAATATATATTTAGTTTATATTTCTATCTCAGATACACGAATTATTTAGTGCATCATTGTTTTTTCAGAATTTGAATAAATTCAAATATTATAAAATTAACGAAGCAAGTATTTTTAGTAAATAAGACCAGTTAATAAAGTGACTGTCCTTTTTGTCAAATAGTAGAAATATGTAAATGCAGCTTAAATGCTTTAATAATATGTGTATAGAGAAAAGTGTCTTGGATTTCTGACATCTGTTTTTAATGGAAGAATCAGTCTAGTATTTAATTATTTAAAATACACTTTGTATGTTAAAAATAATTAAAGAAAAATTTAAATATGAAATACTAGACTGTGACACATTTGAATTTGATATTTCACTTAACTATATAAAATAATTTCCATTTTTTATGTAAAGATTAGAAAAATAACAATTTTTATGATTCAAAAGAAGTTTTTATATAAGTTGATAGTTTTATGTATTATATTGTAATATAAAAATAAATTTAATTTGTATACCAAACGCTATTACTATAACGCATTAAAATACTTTGTGAAGTAATTTTTTGTCATAAATTAAATCGAATTTTGAAATGGAAAATTTCTTTTACGAGCAGCGAAATACGTTATATTTTCCCATTTATCGTCGCCCCCGCCCCAGTCCATACAACAAAATCCCGGCCGCACAGTAACAGCACCTGCGCTGAGTTCCTCGCCATAGGGTGGGCGAAGCCAAACTAACCCAACATATGAAAAACAGTTACATTTAATGCGCAATTATATTAAAGTCGTCCTATGGCCAGGAGCTAGCGCGGGTGCTGTTTACTGTATATGCATCCCGGCCCTACTTTACACCAAATTAGAGGATATATTTTTGATGGTCCAAGCGCAGTAATCAACTACGAGTATTAGTGTTAATTGGAATTTTACCATCTTCAAATGTAATGACTTGTGTATTACATCCTGAATAAAGATATACACGTATCTATGGTATACAGCAGCTATCACAGTGACCTATAAAAAAAGGAAATTGCGCTTAAATGACCTAAAACGGTCAGTCGAGCGATCACTATTGCTATTTTAACTAAGAAGCTGTTTTAAAACATTCTTGAGTAGTTTCAGTTGTTTATATTTACGACCTAGACAGTAATAACTTATTACATCATTCATTTTGACCTATTTGATTTTTCGAGTAAGGGGCATTACATTACTATAGTTATGTAATGAACTCATTTAATCACAAGTTAAATACTAATTCTTGAGTCCATTTCACGCAACATATCAAAATCAGAAATTTTAATGTCGATTTTAACTTAAAATTAATTTTATTTTTTAATTTGTTCATTGTTTAAGTTGTGGAATCAGTCGAGTATTGAATTATTTAAAATGTTATTTACAAATTACTAAAAAAAAATCTGTATTTAAAATTAAATATCTGTTTAAAATAAAAAAAAATATTCTATATTTATTTTATTTAAATGGTCTTATATAAAATGTATATTACAGCACTTTTGAATGTATAATGCAAAAACTATTATATATGGTGAAAAAATAATAATAAAATTTCTTAATATAACGGTTAGGTTTAGTTTTCACCCGGACCAATAAAAGTGATTAAATTCATTCCAGAAATTGATATAGTGAGTGACACTGCACTAGAGACAGCTAACACATTGTGAAAATGGAGAGAATGCGTAATTGCATTTATAAGTTTTTTTATTAGCAGTTTTTTTATCATCCGATTCGCATTAAAAATCACTTTTCAACCATGCATCACAATGTAATATTTCATTATAAAATAGCTGTCAACGCGCAGTTCCTCGCAAACTGTGTTAGTTATTGAAGCTTAAGTGCTATGAAATCGTAAAGAATAAACGAAAGGCAACACTGGGGAACAAAAATAAAACTTTTTGCTGCGGTATTAGTATTTGTAGTGAATTTAGTGACACTAAATGAAATACTTAGTCAGTGTATAGATATTTTATTTAAATTCACTCTAATTCGATTTATCGCTATCGTTAACATATTTTATTCAAAGGGTTACTGTGCGAATTTACTTTATCGCATCAAAGCAGGCTACAATTTTTTTTTGGCAGTGACGGTCAAAACATTATTCTTCCCCCACTTTATATCAAGCTTGGACTCGTGAAACAATTTGTCAAAGCTCTGGATAAAAGTTATGATTTTTTCAAATATATATGTCGAGTGTTTTCTAGCCTAAGCATGGAAAAATTAAATGCGGGCATCTTTGATGGACCACAAATCCGTACTCCTATAAACGACAGAGGCTTCTCAAATTACATGACTCAGATTGAAGTAGAAGCATGGACAAGCTTTGTATCTGTCGTCAAAATTTTTTTAGAGAGCCACAAGACAACAGAATATTCCGAAATTGGCGGTAAAATGCTTAATAATTTTGAAGCACCAGGAGCTAATATGAGTATCAAAAATTCATTTTTTGCATAGCCATTTGGATCGATTCCCGGTTAACTTGGGTGACTACAACGAGGAGCAAGGGGAGCGGTGCCATCAGGATATTAAAATAATGGAGGAAAGGTACCAAGGCCGATGGGACTGCAGAGAGATTGTCCAGATCAAGAATACAAGAGAAGATCATATAACAAACGATTCTTGTAACTTTTTTCACTGTACTTCGGTTTTATATATTCCCTTCTATTTAATTTCTCATATTAAAACGTTGTTGAAATTGATAATATAGGTTATCGATGTATTTATTTTTTTATTATTATTCTTTTTTTACTTATAAGAGGGTGTGTTTATCTCACAAACTAGAGTCAATCTGGCGTATTTGACGTATTTATCGTATTCAGAGCACAGAATCACTGTTCCGCTGTGTAATCAATAACTATCACGGTTGATATGGCCAACTACAGTTTTTGCAAAAAATAAATACGGCAGCGCTTTAAAAAATCTAGGCTACGTTCGGTTTAAAAAAATTTAAACAATCTATCAATAAATTTTTAGGCCCAAAAAATGGCAAAAGTCAAGGTCAAAATCAAAAATTATTTTATTCTCGAAGAAAACAAGTTTCTATCGACAAAAGACTTTAAAAACTACAATTATAAAAATAGGCAAAAAGCTAATAAGAAAATAACATAAATATTTAATGAGATAAATTTATAAAATATATACTAAATGCCGGATTTACATTGTCTTCCAAAGATTCACAAACCTGGAAAGGCCATGCGTCCCATAGTGGCTTGAAAACCAGTTTTGGAATTTACCTATAAAACAACAGAATTCAGGACTACCAGTAGATTTCATAAAGAAAATTGAAGTTACGAAGCTTGAGGGAAGTGAAATTTTAATCTCGTTTGATGTTACCTCATTTTTCCATGGTGTACCAATCCCATGATACAAAGAATAACAGGTATGATATTCCCGAGTGCCCAATTCGGTCGAGTTCGCGCATTACGTCACAATGAGAGTTATTTGAAATAGTTGCCGTAAGAACTTTTATATTGATTACATTTAATTGACCATTATTAGATATTTGAATAAAAATGCTATTAACATATCACTGTTTTGGGTTTATTTAGGTTACTTAAAGGTATTTTATTATTTTGATTTGTTAATAAACTAAATAAATAATCAATATACATCAAAATTGAGAAATAATATTCAATATATGGAATGCACATATCAGAGATATCATGCTTAGAAATTTTATAAATAAGAAACTAATCTTTAGCAACAAAGATTTTATGAAAAGAAATTTATAGAATTTAAAATCTTGTTAATGAACATTTCAGCAGAGTTACTACTATATACACTTTATTATAGATAATTATAACAGGGAACATAAAGAAATATTAGGTATTATAATAGATGTATAGTTGATATTATAAGGGAAGGTATAGTGGATTGGTTTCACAGATGGAAAGATCTACTTATTTATCTTCTCATATCGGAATTGTATTTATTTAAAAATGACAAAAAAATAAAACAAGGCTTTTTAGACAAACTTTTTATTTATTTTTTATAACATTTATTTAATACAACTCAATATTACAATACAATAAATACATAAATCCTTAATCAGTGCTTTAAGCTCTGGCCTCGAACATACTAATTACAACTTTTGTGTCGGATAGATTCTAACTAATATTTAGATACCACTTAAATAGTTTTATGAAAACATTATAATTTTGTTATTTATTTATTCTGGTATCAACAACTTTAACAAAGCCAATAATAGATACAATCAAACTAAAAACTAAACCTACAAACTAGGAACATATCCTTATATCTATTTCTCCTGTTATTTGTTTTTTAAACAATTCAACTGAAATACAGTACTACAGTACCCATTAAAATTATTACACAGCCTTATCAATGGAGTATCTTTATAAAGATTAGTTCTAGGTGCATACATAAATAACAAATCTGTACATCTCGTAATTGCCTGACCACCTCTAAAAAAGATTCTTTTTAAAAACTCCTTACTATCAATGTAAACATTTATCAATTTATAAAGAAAATAATTAATTATATTTCTAATATTTTCCAGTACTCTATTGTACGATTTACATGCTTGCACACACGGGTTATTTAGGCCTATATTTGTATTAGTCATTATTTTGTAAATGTTATTTTGGGACCTACTTAGTGTTATATTTACATATATCACAACAACAATGTTAATATTAGAAATTTGTTTTGTCAGTATTGATTTTTAATTTATTGTAAAACCAGTTCAGATACAACTTTAGGTCGTTATTTACAAGCCTATTTAATGCATTAACTTCCCCACCTGTGTATACCAAAGCTGTCTCATCAGCAAAAGTAAAGTACCGCGTCATAAGTCCTGCACATCTTAAATTAAATACATATAGTAAAAAGAATAATGGCCCCAGAACCGAGCCCTGCGGCACAGCACAATCACTGGGTAAAATATCAGTACTGAAGCCTTTCGCAGATCTACAAAAATAATTACAAATAATTGTTTATTATCCAATGTTCTATATATGTAATCCACAAAATCCATTGATGCACTAGCACTGAGCAATGATATCTTCCACAAACTTCTTCGATTCTCTCTTCGAAAGCCTCTAATGTCTTTTTACCTGGTTTACAGATAAATCTTTTCATTTTGGCAGATGAAGAGAAGGTACTGCATTGCGCTTTAGACTGGGTCCTCTTATGGATTCGTATTGCAACAATGCATGTTGCAAATTTATTTCATGGTCTTCTGACTTGAAATATTTTGAACAAATTCTCGAGGTTTTAATATTAAAATGGTCTTTACGGCAACAAGCAGTAACCCACAGTTTTTCAACAATATTGTCTTTGGGAGTAGCATGAAATCTTACAGATTTATCAGCACGTTTTGTCTGATTGTCACTCAGACAACCACCTACAGCACAACGCATTTTTAATATGTATAGTTTATAACTAACCCTAAAAATGCTAAAAATCACAAATTAATGTTGTCTTAATCACTTGCTCAATAATTAATTGTTTATTATACCTCATATAGCTTTTAAAACAAAAAAATAATGTTACTATTGTCCACACAAAGTCACTATTACTAAAGTCACACTAACTAATAGTTCAAAATAGTTTTAATAACCTGATTTGTTTTGTTTTTTGTCACTAAAGAGTCTCCAAATTCAACTTAAATGCCACAAATCTCATAAAATGCTGACAAAACATCACAAAATACACGGCAAAATAAACAAAGCTTAAAATATCATGAAAACCCCCTTGTAAACTGGTGGATTTTAATGGCGGCAACTATCATTGTGAAGTCGACAGGAGCGAGTCAGCTGATAGTGGCGTGCGCAATATCATACCTGTTATTCTTTGTCATGTACCAATCCCATCATATCTTGGTGAGTTACTTGAGATAAATAGTTGTCATAGCGAAATCAAACAGGAATATTTCACTTTAACCGCCGCGCCGTACCTTATCGACACAGACATTTTTGGCAGACAGGCGGCCGCCATCAATAGTCGGCACCTGTTCAAATTACCTCTGAGCGCCTGCCTTTCCCTTTGTGGCATACATTGTTTTTCAATTGGCACAATTTCAATTCCTAGTCAGACAGAGGGGCGTCACAAATGTTCGGCACTGCCGACCACATACGGCAAAATAAGGCGAGATCATCTGACCACGTGCTTTTTCCCGCCAGTCTGCTTTAACATGTCAACGCAGGGACATAGAGTTTTTCTCATATTTTTTGCTGCACTAAAATAATAAAAAATTTAGGCTTTGATTAGTTGCCCTTATATTTTAGTAACGTTCCAGTATAAATATATTGCAAATATTTAGGTGTTTATCTCATATTTTAATGTTGTACTGATAAAAATATGTAGGCTTTCTTTTTATATTTTTTGTTTCTAAGTTTCTCTAGCAATTTTTTTTCAGAAAACGCAGCATTAGAAGAACTGCAGATATCCCAAAATTATGTTTTAGAAGCTTTACTATTAATAAAGTGACTTTTAGTAATTCCGTCTATAGTCGGCGGCCGCCTGTCCGCCACTGCAAAAAGTCCAGTCCATATAGCAAAAACCTACATGGAGGTGCATGTCGTCCCGAAAGGGTTAACCAAACTTTGCATGGATCAAAATTAGTTCCAATATAAAAATAATTATTCCTAACAACTTGAACATGCAATGGGCAACTGTTTGTCGCAGAAAATGAGATCAGTCAGGAGTTCCAGTATTTTCCAAGAATATGGTACGGGTACGTGGATGACATTTTCGCGATTTTCGTCACAAAAACTACTGATATCGAAGATTTTGTATCAAAACTAAACAACCATTTCTCCGCCATTAAATTTACTTATGAAGTCGAGAACAATGGTCAGGTACCATTTTTAGATACTTTGGTAACTAGGAACGATAATAGGTAACACATTAGAATTTGATACTTATATAAAAAAAATACTGCCACTAAGCTGCACTAGCTACCACTTTTAAATAAATATTGGTCGATCACCCCAATTCGGAAATAATCGTTCTGGGAGACTTCAATGCCCACAACATCAACTGGCTCAAACATCACAACAAGACCGACAACGAAGGTAGGGAAGCTGAAGCATTTGCCATCAGCTGCAAGCTTACTCAACTTGTAGACCAACCCACTCGAATCTCAGAGAGGGGCTAATTCGCCACCCTCCTGGATCTTTTTCTAACCACCAATCCTGACCAGTACACAATTACAGTTATTCCGCCATTAGGCACTTCCGACCACAAACTTATTACAACGGTTTGTGAATTGCCACTCCTACAGAAGGATCCACCATTGCCTGGAAAAATCTGGCATTACAATTCTGCGAACTGGGACGATCTAAGAGAGTTCTACCTAGATTTTCCTTGGCTCGACGACGTCTGCTTTGGCACTAACGACCCGTCCGTCAGTCTGCTGCGAAGAGATTGCGCAAGTAATCTCCTCAAGAAGGGAAGCATACATCCCAAATTCCATCAAGTTACCGTCAAAAGGAAAGCCCTGGTTCGATAGGAGATGCGAAAGTGCTGCAGGTAGGAAACAGCACTGGCAGCAAAATCAGCCCGCTGAAAATCGCAATTATATTGTCGAAGCCAGAAACGAAGGCAAACGTGTGATCGACGAAACTAAGGACAAACACAATTAAAGGATCAGGAATAAACTTTTGCAATATCCCAGTGGCTACAGGAATTTCTGGCCGGTAGCAAAAACGTATCTCCCACCTTTGATAGACTAACGTGGCATCACGACGACATACAGCCAAGGAAAAAGCAAACAAGCTCGCCAAAATGTTTTCATCGCACTCTACCTTAGACGTCCCCCAAGACAAAGCTCTCCCCACCATATCGAACATCAACACTACCATGGCAGAAGTCAAGTTTCATAACCGTGATATTCGTAAAATCCTCAAAGAACTAGATACGCAAAAGGCATCAGGACCGGACGGAATACCTGCCATCGTGTCAAAGAACTGCGCCCACGAACTAAACACTCGTTTTCCAGGCTTCTTCTCTGTTTTACTGAAAAGGGATTTACCCATCTCCCATCTTTCTGGAAAGTCGCCCGAGTGCAACCTGTTCCAAAAATGTAGTCAATCAGCAACTACTCAAGTACCCCGAAAACAACAGAATAATCAGCGATAATCAATACGGCTTTCGCAAAGAGAGATCGGCAGGAAATATATTGGCCTATGTCACTCATATATGGAGTAGAGCAATTGAGAACTACGGAGAGTCTCGAGCGATTGCGATGATATTTCGAAGGCATTCGACACAATTTGGCATTAGGGACTGTTCAACAAACTGCCGTCCTTCGGACTGCCAGCCTCTCTCTGTTTACAGTTTTGCAAATAACAGTACCTTTGTCTCCCAATTTAGATCAGAAAAACCTTCACCAGTGACTGAAACTTATCACCGCAGACAGGAGCAGATTACAGCATTTAATCAAGACCTGGAGAAAGTTCAAACAGCAAAGACCCAAGCAGCCACGTTTACCAATACGGCGGGTCCTGACATCATTATGGCAGGATCGACCATTTCTTCATCCTCGTCAATCTGACTGCTGGGTGTCTCGGTCAACAGCAATCTGCCAGAAGCTTTGTGCGCTATTTCGCATCAAAAAACTGTATACACCGCGGCAGTTGTTCTTGCTCTAGAAAGCGCAAATAAAACCGTGCTTAGAATATTGCTCACACATCTGGGGTGACGCATCAAAGTTCAACCTAAAGCTGTTGGATTCCATTCAGAAGAGAGCTGTGCATCTTGTCGGCGACCCGGAGTTGACACGGAATCTGGATAGTCTGGAACACCGCAGGCATGTGGCCGAGATGTCCCTGTTTTATAAATACTTTCACGGCAGATGTTCCCAGGATTTGGCCCGCTTCATCCCGCCCCTGACAACGCCTGTCAGACAGTCACGACAGACAGCAAGAGCGCACCAGTTCGTCGTGCAACTGGAAACACCTAGAACATCGCTTTACAAGAACTCCTTTGCCTGGCGCACTGCATCACTATAGAACTCACTCCCAGGACATCGGTTTCCCCTTAATTACAACCTACAACTATTCAAGAACCGTGTAAATCAACATCTTCTCACACACACCGCTCGTTGAGGGTCATAGGATCTTCCTTTAGTGTATGTGCCACTTCCATAAAAAAAATCGCGGTATGGACAGTCGTTGAAGAGGAGATACGAACCTGAGCCGAATCAGTTACCCTTCTTAGATAGACCTTCGAAGCGTAAACCTTTTCTGCCGCATCACGGAAGATATGTTAAACTGGGGAGTTGATAAGTAAAAATAATAATTGTCAGTAGTTGAAAATCTGCATAGACGAGTTTCGTATGAATTAGGATACTTAGCAATTGTTAGTATACCAAACTCAGTTTAACAATAAGTGTGGGTTCCCATGGTACACCTTTAGCGGAACTGGCGTAACGCTGACAGGAAATCCGTACATTTCATTGGTTTAAAATCAGCCATGTCGCAAAATTTCTATTTACCCTTGAAGTACGCAAAAAGTTAACTTGGGCTCAACTTTTTCGGATTTTATTATTTGTCAATAATGTCATCCGTCATTTAATGCCTCCCCGCCCGCCTGCCAACCGGTGATCAGAGATTTTTCAGATTTTTTTCACAGATATTTTGCATTAACCTAAAGATTACAGCAGTCTTTGATTATGTATAAATATGTATCTAACCCAGAATCTTCTCGTACTTTTCTCAGTTCTCTTAATTTTAAGATAAATAGTATAAAAATTTAATAGCTTTCTACGATTTTCCTCATTTTTGTAGGTAAGTGATAAGTTGCCCTAAAACTAATAAAAGGGACTAACTGCTTACTTCACTCATTATTGCCACGCACTTTTCTTTCGAAAAGAAAATCCTTTTTTTTATTTTAAAAATGAATAAAAGTTAAAAATTTAAATTAAATTAAGAGATGTTCTAAGCTTGTGGAGCTATGATGAGTTCCACCAAGAATTAGAATAAATCACCTACCGAATTCGACCCGGTCTCCTCTACTTGATGCACACTGGGCGGGACCAAAACGCAAAGTCCTGCAGCAAGCTGTTACGCGAGCGGGCAATTGCCGCGGCTCCGACGTGTAGTTCGTTTGGGCGCCACCAACTTCGAAACGAACCGAAGTGGAAGTCCCCGCGATGTTCCCGGAACTTGCTACACAACCCCCGTCCTTGAAACTCCGCCGGTAAGACAAAAAAAATAATAACTCAGCTGGAAAAGGAAAAATCGATATACTCAACTACTGTCGAGCCAAATGAAACACCGCAAGTAAAAACAAATCGTACACTTTATTTCATACACATACAAAAAAAAACAAGTGATTGAATTCGCCAAGTAAAGACTACCAATTAATCAGGCTTAAATATAAACCCCCAAAGAGGGAGGGATTATAAAACTTTACAGGCCCCAACGGTGTGCACACGCGTCAGCTAAAATAGTATTGCGCTCTAAACTAAACACACAAAAATGTAGCGCAGGAAAAGTTTAATCGCTTCACTGACACAGTAGAATGAAAAGTCAAATCCTTAGACTAAGAACTTATCTGTAAGGGTTCTGTCCCAAGAATAAACCGGAAGCTCCGGACGGACTAGACCCGAACTATTGTAGGCTGGTGAAAGCGCCAACTAGGTTTACCA